>CAUYPO010117370.1:0-31725 GCA_963574435.1 Cheirogaleus major | reverse complement strand
CTGTTGCCTGGGCTAGAGTGCCATGGCGTCAGCCTAGCTCACAGCAACCTCAAACTCCTGGGCTCAAGCGATCCTCCTGACTCAGCCTCCCAAGTAGCTGGGACTACAGGCATGTGCCACCATGCCTGGCTAATTTTTTCTATATATTTTTAGTTGACCAGTTAATTTCTTTCTATTTTTAGTAGAGACAGGGTCTCGCTCTTGCTCAGACTGGTTTCAAACTCCTGACCTTGAGCGATCCTCCCTCCTCTGGCCTCCCAGAGTGCTAGGATTACAGGTGTGAGCCACGACGCCTGGCCAACTAGCTTTATTTAGAACAAATTTCACATTAATATGTTTTTCTCCTTCTGCAATTCTAAAATCACATGACAGCAGACACCTGCTCTGGTTTTCTTAATAGCGGAAAGAATGAAAGGGTGTTTTTTTTCTTATTTATTTATTTACTATCTGTCACTGTACAGTGACTTTCCATTTTGCCTTTGGCTATCCATGTGTTCACAAATATTCCAAGGAAAAGCAATACAGTCGTATCTGCCATATAATAAGTTAGAGATAATTATTGATAATTTTTGATACCATTATCTTTCAAATATTTTCTCTTTATTAAGTCTTATATACTTATTTAAATTATAATTTAAATATACTAAATTATTTTATAATCCATATACTAAAGTGTTATTTTTGAGCTACATTTTTGGCATACATTAAAAGCAAATACTTCTTTTCATTGTTATTTTGTCATAGGTAAAGTTACTTGTATTAGGTGAAGTATTCATGCTAATAAAAGAAGAAACTGGATATTGTGTATTATCCGAAAAGCAATCATAAAAATGATTGAAATGTTCCAAACTTAAAGCAACCTGAGAAGTGTCATGTGCCACCTGCATCAGAAGTCTGTATTGGTTTAAGCTATACATTGGCAAAGACCCCAAGGGATGCATCAACATTGAGATGTTATGCCCATTATACAATATAGTGAAGACGAGGTGTTTACAGTGGCTTGATTATACAGGAGACTGGATGAGAAAATCTGTTGGTAGTACTAGAGATTAAAGAAGATGTACTTTTACTCTTTTTTGAAATGAATAACCAAATCATTTTCAGTATAATACAGCATTTATTTATAAAATTTACAATTATCTATGTCTTTCAAATTGTTCTAACTGATGTTTCTAAGTATTTAGCAATCAGGATGTTAGTTCTAAGTTATTCTAATTGCGTTCCCACTAACCACATTTTCTTCATATTTTTTTCCTTTAACATACTTTTTTTCTGACAAGATGTTTCTATTGGAATGTTTATGAATGTCAGAAGATTAAAATGTATTAACAGGTCAGGCAAGGAAATGAATACTGTGAAAAAAGGAGAATTTTTCTATTTATATTTTTTGACTAGTTGCTTAAACAAAATGTGAGAACTATCATATAAAAATATAAGCATAAGTATTTATTAAACTAGGTTTTAGGTCAAAGAACATAAGAGCAAAATAAAATAGCAATCAATGTTCCCTTTATAGAAATAAAAGCAGAATGCCCTAACTTCCAGAAACTACATGAACAGAGTTATATATACCTAGACTTGTAAAACATTTAAGAGATTCATCAATAGAGATATTTTTAGTTTATTTCAAATAAAAAATATTAAAGGAGTGATGTCTTTTTTAAAAGGTAATAATAGATATATATTCTATAAACTTTTATATTATATAACCATAAATTATAAGTAAGTAGAAAACAACCAATAGGTACTGTCTCTCAACTGATAAAATTTTTATAATCAGGAAACTATTTAATAACTATTTACTGTGTACCTACTAAGTATCAGGTACTAGATATCAGAAATCAAACAATAAATCCTCTCTTTCAAAAATCTTACCAGTTTTATATTTATGTAGTGTCTTGAAACAATTATTTTATTTTTATTCCTATTGCCCTTGTTAAGCCTAATATTCTCTTCTGATCTGATTTTATCTGATCCCCAAACTTTTAACCTCTTTCCCTTTTAGTCCATTTTAAATATTGCTGGGCTTTCTTTTCTTAGAAGATATATCTTGCTCTTAAGGGAGAAATGTTGATGTTTTTCATGGCCTATTGGATGTTGTGCAAATTCTTCATTGTCATAATCTTTCAAACTGTTCATAAATATCTCAAACAAAATATATAGCATCATTTTTCCCTCAATTTCACCAGTTACTCCAAACTCCATTCAAATTAGACTATGCTACCTTCCACCAAATCATTACACATTTCCAAGAGTTTGCCTTTGTTTCTGTGTTACTTTATTCTGAAATCCTATCCCTTTGTGTATTTCTCTTCTAGAGTTATGGTGACTTTTGTGTATGACTTTACCAGGGGTATGTTGATCTTTGTTCTTTACCCAAATAGAGAGGTGCAGGATGTGATATTATATTATGATTCACAAGTTCACAAGTTAATCATATTTGTTAATATTTACAGAGCAGCTGAAAGTGTCAGTAAACTCCAAGTCACCATAATTTAAAAAGGATAGAAAATTATTTCACTCAGGTTAAATCCTTGATATATCATTTCAGAAAGTAGCATAATAGCTCTGTTCCACAAAGTCCTCAGGGATTCAGGCTTCTTGCTCAACTGTCATCAATAAATGGCCCATCTCATAGTCCTAATAGCTACTTAAGTTCCAGCTATTACTTCCACATTTCTCAGCCCAAAGTAAAAATTAACTCCTTCTTTTTGAGGACACTTCCCAATAATTTTAGACACTCTTTCTGCTTACATCTAATTGGAAATAATCATATTTCTTCACCTGAAATAAAGGCTGTGCATATAGATTTTATTTTAAGAAGATTAAAATACATATTTTATGCACACACACATACATATAAAAGTTACCTTTATTGAAAATATTACAATGAAATTAAAATGAGATTATCAAAGGAGATCCTGGATCTATGGTTTTATCTCTGTAAACTTCACACTATTACTGTTAGTCATACCCCCTTTTCAGGAACCATGAACATTTCGAATCTTAGAATAATTTTAAAAAGATAAGATAATAACAGGTTTAACAATAGACCTTAAGAGATCTTATTGCTAAGCACAGTGGAATTGAGGGTACTATGTTGGTTACTTATTTCTACATAACAAATTACTACAACCTTAACAGCTTTAAACAGCACACATTTATTATCTCACAGTTTCTGTGTGTCAACATTCCAAGCATGGTTTAGCTAGATCATCTGTTCCTCACAAGATTGGAGTCAGATTGTTAGCTGGAGTATGTTCTTATTTAGAGGCTCAAGTGGGGAAAGAATCTCTTCCAAGCTTATTCAAGTTATTGGAAGAATTAATTCCTTGTGGTTGTATGATAGAGGACCTTGAAATTTGCTGGCTATTTGCTACAGACAACATTTAGGTCTTGGAATATACCTGCAGGTCCTAGAAGCCACCTGTAATTCTTTGTCATATGGGCTTCTCAAAAATGGCTGGCTAATTATTTCATCAAGCTCACAAGAAGAATCTTAATCTCTAGTCTGCTAAAATGGAATCTTAGATAACATAACACAATGATGGAAGTGACATCCCATCACTTTTGCTAGATTCTATTAGTTAGAAATAAGTCACATTTTTTCCTTATACTTAATGGGTGGGCATTACACAATGACATAAAAACCGGGAGGTAGGACTTAATGGGTGTCACCTTGGCACCTGTCTGCCACAAGTCCCAATATTTCCTGCTACTAGGAGTACTAAATAGTCTACAAATGAGTAAAACTGCTATATCTATTTAAATATTTAACTAAATAAATTCTTCATAGTTTAATTCCTTTCCATAATCATGGATGACAGATAGAGTTTTCCCAAGTAAAATTTTGCCTGTGACTGTTACTCTCACCTCTAATTGAAAATGTTTATGCTAGTACTGTGCATTCTATATTTCCTTTTTAGCATATTATAATATTCAGAATGAAATATTGGAACTACAACTTTCTCAATGTTAAGTTTCATTAAATGAAAAACATAACCAAAATTAGACAGATACTAGAGATCAAGAAGGTCAAGTTAAGACATTTTTATGAAAGGGAATACATTGTGTCAGTGAATGCAAGGCAATTCAGAATGACATATAGAAATAATTAATACTCAAGGTGATGGATATAGCCTAACTTGATTATTGTACACTCTTTGCATATAACAAGCAATCATACATACCCCATAAATATATAAAATATCATCTATTTCCCATATAGTTTTTTTGTTATCTATTTCTTTTAGTTCTGCTCTGATCTTTGTTATTTCTTTTCATCTGCTGGATTTGGAGTTGGTTTGCTCATCCTTTTCCAGTTCTTTGAGACGATTCATTAGATTATTGATTTGTGATATTTCTGTCTTTTTGATGTAGGTATTTGTGGATATAAATTTTCCTCTCAGGACTGTTTTAGGTGTGTCCCACAGATTCTGATAACTTCTGTCCCCTGTATCATTTAGTTCAAAGAATCTTTTGATTTCCATCTTAATTTCCTCCTTAACCCAATAATCATTTGGCAGAAGGTTATTTAGTTTCCATGACTTTGTGTGGACATGAGTGTTTCTGTTGTAGTTGATTTCTAATGTTATTCCACCATAGTCTGAGAAGATGCATGGTAGAATTTCTTATTTTTTAAAATTTGTTGAGACATGTTTTGTGGCCTAGGATACAGTCAATCTTAAAGAATGCCCCATAAGCTGATCTGCAAAACATATATTCAGTGGTTTTTGGATAGAATGTTCTGTAAATGTCTGTCAGGTCCATTTGTTCTAGAGTTCTGTTTAGTCCATTGTGTCTTTATTTATTTTCTGTTTAGAGGATCCATCCTGTTCTGTCAGAGGCATGTTGAAGTCCCCACCTATTATGGTGCTGCTGTTTATCATTGTGTATAGATCAAGCAGGCTTTGCTTTATGAATCTGGGTGTACCTGAGTTAGGTGCATAAATATTTAGAATTGTTATGTCCCCATGTTGAATTGTACGCTTCACCATTATATAGTGACCATCTTTGTCTTTCATTACTTTTATTGATTTGAAGACTAAGTTATCTGAGATCAGAACTGCTATGCCAGCTTTCTTTGGTTTCCTTTTGCATGGAAAATTGTTTTCCATCCCTTCACCTTGAGTCTGAATGCATTCTTGTGGGTTAGATGTGTTTCCTGAAGACAGCAGATACTGGGCTTGTGTACATTTATCAATTTGGCCAGCCTGTGTCTATTTAATGGGCAGTTCAAGCCATTCACATTTATTGAAAGAATTGATAAGTGGGGCAGATTTCTGTTCATCCTGTTGAGTTGAACTTTGTTGTCTTGTTTTCTCTCTTCAGCCATTGTAGTATCTGACCTTTGACCTTTAACTTATGGATGATTTTACACTGGTGAGTGTCTATTGTGCTGAACCATGTGTAATGCTGTTCTGAGTACTTCCTGGAGGGCAGGTCTTGTCTTGATGAATTCCTTCAGTCTTTGTTTGTCTAAAAACTATATGGAAGATTAATAAAACAAAAGATTGGTTCTTTGAAGAAATAAAAAAAATTGACATGCCTTATGCTAGATTAACCAGAAGAAGAAAAGAAAGTACTCTAATAAGCTCAATCAGTAATGAAAAGGAAATTACACCTGATACCATGGAAATACAAAATATCATCTATGAATGCTATAAAAACCTATATACACATAAACTTAAAAACATGGAGGAAATGGACAAATTCTTAGAAACACACAGCCTCCCTAGGCTCAATCAGGCAGAAATAGAATTCTTGAACAGGCCAATATCAAGCACCAAAATTGAAGCAACAATAAAAACCTTCCTAAAAAAAAAAAGTCCAGGGCTATATGGTTTCATACCCAAATATTGCCAGACCTACAATGAATAACTGGTACCTAACCTACAGAAATTATTCCACAACATTAAGGAGGAAAAAATCCTCACCAACACATTCTATGAAGCCAATATCACCCTGATACCAAACAGAAAAGGACAAAACAAAAAAAGAAAACTACAGACCAATACCCTTTACGAATTTAGATGCAAAAATTCTCAACAAAATACTAGCAAGCTGAATTCAGGTGCTTATCAAAAAAATAGTTCATCATGACCAAGTGGGCTTCATCCCAGAGATGCAGGAGTGTTTCAACATATGCAAGTCTATAAATGTAATTGAACACATAAATAGAAGTAAAAACAAAGACCATATGATCCTCTCAATCAACACAGCGAAAGCATTCAATGAAATTCAGCACCTTTTTTGATAAGAGCACTTAACAAAATAGGCATAGATGGGACTTACCTAAAAATGATAAAAGCCATATATGATAAACCCAGAGCCAACATCATACTGAACAGGGGGAAAACTGAAAGCATTCCTGCTTAGAAATGGAACCAGACAATGTTGCCCTCTGTCACCACTTCTATTCAACATAGTGCTGAAAGTCCTAGCTGGAACAATCTGACAAGAGAAGGAAATCAAAGGCATCCAAATGGGGAAAGAAGAGGTGAAATTATCACTCTTTGCTGATGATATGATCTTATATTTAGAAAACCTCAAAGATTCTGCCATGAGACTACTGGAATTGATAAACAAATTCAGCAATGTCTCAGGTTAAAAAAATCAATGTACACAAATCAGTAGCATTCCTATATGCCAACAATAGTCAAACTGAGAACGAAATCAAAGACTCAATACCCTTCACAATAGCAACAAAGAAAGTAAAATACCTAGGAATATATTTAACTAAGGAGGTGAAAGACCTCTAAAAGGAGAACTACGAAACACTGAGGAAGGAAATAGCAGAGGATGTAAACAGGTGGAAAACCATACTATGCTCATGGGTCGGCAGAATCAACATTGGTAAAATGTCTGTACTACCAAAAGTTATCTACAACGCAATCCCTATTAAAATACCAACATCATTTTCCACACATAAATGGAAAAAATAATTCTACGCTTGGTATGGAACCAGAGAAGACCCTGTATAGCCAAAGCAACTTTAAGCAAAAAGAACAAATTGGGAGGCATCAATTTACCAGACTTCAAGCTATACTACAAGGCTATAGTAATTAAAATAGCTTTTTATTGGCACAAGAACAGAGACACAGACCAATGGAACAGGACTGAGAACTGAGATATAAAACCATTCTCATATAACCGCCTGATCTTTGACAAACCAGACAAAAAGATATACTGGGGAAAAGAACCGTATTCAATAAATGGTGCTGGGAAAATTGGATAGCCTCATGTAGAAGACTGAAATGCTTCTCACCTCTCACAAAAATCAACTCATGATGGATAGCAGACTAAAACATAAGGCATGGAACCATAAGCATTCTAGAAGAAAATGTTGGAAACTCTTACAGATATTGGCCTGGGAAAAGAATTTATGAAGAAGACCCCAAAATCAATTACAGCAACAACAAAAATAATTAATTGGGACCTGATGAAATTAAAACACTTCTGTACATCCAAGGAAACTATCACAAGAGAAAACAGACAACCTACAGAATGGGAGAAAATATTTGCATGCTACACATCCGATAAAGGGCTGATAACAGGAATCTATATAGAACTTAGGAAAATAAGAACAAATAAATCTATCAGCCTCATTAAAAAGTGGGCAAAGGACATGAACAGAAACTTTTCAAAAGAATACAGACTAATGGCCAATAAACATATGAAAAAATGCTCAACATCTCTAATCATCAGGGAAATGCAAATCTAAACCACAATGAGATATCACTTCACTCCAGTGAGAATGGCATTTATCAAAAAGTCCCAAAACAACAAATGTTGGAATGGATACGGAGAGATAGGAGCATTCATATGCTGCTGGTGGGACTACAAACTAGTACAACCTCTGTGAAAAGTAATATGGAGATACCTCAAAGAGATACAAGTAGAACTACCATTTGATCCAGCAATCCCATTACTGGGCATCTACCTAAAAGAACAAAAGACACTCTATAAAAAAGACATCTGCACTAGAATGTTTATAGCAGCACAATTCACAATTGTAAAGAAGTAGAAACAACCCAAGTGCCCAGCAATACTTGACTGGATTAATAAAATGTGGTATATGTATACTATGGAGTTCTACTCAGCCACACAAACCGTGGTGATATAGCACCTCTTGTATTATCCTGGATAGAGCTGGAACCCATTTTATTAAGTTAAGTATCCCAAGAATGTAAAAACAAGCACCACATGTACTCACCATCAAATTGGTATTAACCGATCAACACTTAAGTGCACATATAGTAATAGCATTCATCAGGTGTTGAGCAGATGGGATGTGGGAAGAGGGAGTGGATATGTACACACCTAATGGCTGCAGTGTGCACAGTCTGGGGAATGGAGACACTTGAAGCTCTGACTTGGGTGGGGCAAGGGCAATATACGTAACCTAAACATTTGTACCCCTGTAATATGCTGAAATAAAAAAAATTAAAAAAAAACATAAAAAATAGCCTTAAGTAGAAAATACATAATATATTCTAAAAACTCTTAATGTATAGCATTCTATATTGTAAAAAGTAATTCTACAAAAGTTCCTCCTCTCAAAACTGCATTAAACAAACAAGCAATAGCTAAAAGAGCAGAGTTTATTACCAAGAAAACAAGGAAATGGCACCAGCTCCCAGACACAAACCATGAACCATGAAGGAGTCTTTTTGGGTACTGTGAAGTCTAGATCCTTTCCATCTCAAACAACTCTGCTTTTATGTATGCAAAAGAGATAGTATTGCCCTTCTTTGACAGATAAACTAACAGCAGCCCATGAAGTGAAGAATAAAGTAGTTCAATCTCTTTTTGAAATACTTTAGTGAATCTTTTGTTAATGGAGCTAAAGGGAGATTTGGATAATTAAGCTAGATAAAATATGAGTAAGTCCATGCAGAATCTGAGGAAGTAGGAATAAAAATGTAAGTATCAACTACTGGGAGCAATGGCTCTTTCCTGTAGTCTCAGTGACTAGGGTGGTAGGAGGATGGCTGGATGCCAGGAGTTTGTGACCAGCCTGGGCAAGAGAGTGAAAGCCCAGCTTTAAAAAAAAGAAAAATGTACATATCACTTATGGAAGTTAGTGCTATCACTTAGAAAAAAATTTACAAATATAAATACTTTAATATTAGACCTAAATTTATACAATAGTTTAGACAACTTTTATTTTTTTCTAAGCATATTATGAGTAATTCATATTTCATATCATTCTTAAAATCTTGAAATAAAATTTTTATTACTGTTACAGCAGTTTGATGGCTCCTTAAATTCTTGGCATTATAAAATTGTTTGATTTCTCCAATGGAAGATTCAGAGAAGTGTCATTGTCAAAATTCTATTATTGGATTCTCTTACATCTAAAGCATTGCAATGTAAAATATCAATTTTGTCCATTTATATTTCATTAACTACAGTTAGTTTAAAATGTAGACAAACTGAGAAAATTTCCTTCCTGTCTGAATGTTAAGTTCTGAATAACACACTTGTGGGCTCTAATAGACCAGAAAGAGAGAATGTTTGCTTGCAAATGCTTTTTTAGAATCTAAAGAATGTGGTAAAAATGAAAATTAATGGAATTTAGCAAAATTGAAGTATATCTGAAAGAGCTAAACATTAAAGTCTGGACATTTGGCCTTGGGATAGAGGGAGGAAAGTATAACTGATAGCTGGATCCAAGGTAAAGTTGACCTTGGATGACCTTCAGGGTGACCACATCTTGGAACCAGCAAGAGAAAGAGTTAAAAATCTACATGCAAGCAGAAGCAGGAAACAAAACACAAAATTTGGGATGGCCTCTGCTATGGACTGAATTGTGTCCCCCAGCCCTTGACCAAATTTTTATGTCGAAGCTGTAACTCCAAATGTGTTGGTATCTGGAGATTGGCCCTTTGTGATGTAATCAAGGTTAGATGACTCATGAGGATAGGGCCCTTGCTCACTGTTATTAGCTCCCAGGTAATAAGAAAAACCAGAGAGTATACTTTCTTGCAGTCTCTCCAGCATGTGAAAATACAGTGAGAAAGTGGGCATCTGCAAATCAGGAAGAGAGCCCTCACCAGACACCAACCATGAGGCCACCCTGATCTTAGATTTCCAGTTTGCATAAATGTGAGAAAATAAATTTCTGTTGTTCAAGTCATCCAGTCTATAGTATTTTGTTATGGTACCCGAGTAGACTAATATAGCCTGTCACAGTTATAAGTGCAATATCATATCAGAAATCACAGTATCAAATTATAACAAGGAGCAAAGAACGTGAACTCCCATCATCCAGATGGAACTCTTCTGGATAATTTACTGTGAGTGTGGCTTTTGTTCTCAGTCATTACATAAATATAGTTTTCCTACGAATGAAAGATTTTAACATCTTCTAACACTTCAGCTTTGTGCAAGCCACTTAACTCTTTGTGGCCTTGGCTCCTTTATCATGTCTTAGAACAGCAGATGATAAATCTGTTTCCCATGACTCATAATGGCAGCAGTATCAAATAAGCTGATCAATGTGAAAGTGTTTTAAAAGCAAAAAGTATGGTCATATAAAAGTAAGATAAGAGAATTTCCAGATACAGTTAGCACAACACTGAAAATGCTACCAAAATAGGTGGGGATGGCAGTGATGACTGATCTCAGAGATGCAGTAAGTAATCAATGCACACGTGAGCTCTGGTTGGTAGAAGTCTGCTGAGATTACTAGGCTAGAGCAAAAGCCAGTGACAGTATTTTGGGGCTAGTGTGATGGAGGAATCTGTATTATAGTTGAGTTTTTTTCCTCTATATATTATGCTTGGTGAGTCATTGCCTGACATTACCACGGGGCTGGAAATCAGCAAATCTAACTTGAAACACTAGGGGAAAAATTGAGAGAGATCTGGAGCCTGGCTGGAATGGGCGGTGTAGGGCAATGTGGGCAGCCAAGGGGGCTGGTTCTTGGAGTTTCCTCTCTTCTTCGCCTCCCCTAATCCCCACCCACACTTCTTCAAGCTAGACTACTCCCAAGAAGCAGGCCAACCTAGGATAAGTGCAGTGCCTGGGACTAAGGTATGAGAAATTAGTGGTACTGGAGGAAGAAAACTCCTGAGGAGTAGAGGGATGAGAAGATAAGTCTGGAAAAATCTTCTCTGAAGGTGTTTGCATGACTAGCTCTGTCTTGTTCTTCAGGTCTCTCTTTTTTTCTTTTTTATAGGTTACTTCTTTAGAATATTATCAAACTCAAAAATTATATACCTGCTTGTTGACTGTCTCCACATTATATTGTGTGTTCCATAGGAGCAAACACCAGTCCATGCATTGAATGAATATTTCAGGCCATTAAGATTTCTCTTAACAACCACTCAGCTATGTCTTATTTCAGCTTGTTAGCCATTCATTTACACCTATGTCAGTAACACAATTCCAATGCAATATCAGTTCACAGTCAAATGCATTAATTCATTTAGAAGTACAGAAACCTTTTAAAAGGTAATGTTTTTTGTGGGCACACTAATAGATTATTTTCAGTAAGTAAACAAGAGAGAATGCACCATATTTAAATGTTTATTATAAAAATTGGTGGTATAGATGTAAAAACAGACAATAAGTTTATATTATTGAGCTCAGAGCCTAGAACCTCCCCCCAACACTCATAGGAGTTCCTCTTGTATACTATACTACCAATAAATACTTGTTGAATGAAAGAATGAGGGAGAGAATGAATAAAACTATAGGAAGGAAAGGAAATTTAGAAGTTTCAATCCCATGCCTAAATTTTCATTCAAATTAGATTTAAAACATAGTTTTAAAGTTTTTGTTCTACTTTTTGAGTCAGTTTTCCTGTATCATAGCATATAACTTGTTTTTTTCTTTATACTAAGTTTTTTTAACTTTTAATTCAAACAGCATCATATATTTAACCGCATATGTTAACTGTGTCTTTAAAATACATGCATTGTACAACTCATGTCTTCCTTAAAATCTTTTGAATGTTGTGATATAGCATTGCTAAAATCTTCAAATTAATCTGGGAAATAGTAAAAGGACCAACCTTTCTATTATAAACAACCAGAAAATTGGACAAATTATATGAGGTTACAGTTTCCAGGAATGAAAACAAACAGGAAAATACTGTAACTCATAAAGTGAGCCCCATTATCAGTCTGTGTCCCTGTCTGGGAGCATTTGCCATAAACAAGCGTAGTAAGCTGGAGTCCAAGCAGAATACGGATTTTTGGCTGAGCCAAGGAAATACATAATAAAATTTGAGGCAACAAAAGGGTCTATCTGCAGGACAGAGCACGGTAGAGGAAAGAACTATATAGAGAAGGGTTATAGGAGTTCATGTGGATCCAACACATAGAAATTAGGCTGCACGAGAACAAAATTACTTGAGGTTTACTGTTTTCTGCTCTGTGAGGTTGAGAACAGAAAAGTGATAGTAGAGTTCCAGTAGTGATGAAGAAAGCTAGAATTTCAGCTCAGCAGGATAGGATATACCTCCTTAAAATTCTAAACATCCTGGTGAGACACCACAATGATTAAGCTGTAGAAATAAGAACCATGCTTGAGAGTGAAGGCATTACCTAACAAAGACTGGCACCAAACTCTGATAAAATCATGAGGAGGCAGAATTTGGAGGTTGAGTCTCATCAAGTTAGAAGAGCTTGGGAAACACCCTTGAATTTCTCACCCTAATAAAATGTAGAAAGCTAGCATACAAAAGTGTAAGGTAGTCAGCAAGTAACAGAATTGCCTATTAAAATAAAATTCAACACTCTTTAGAGGATAAAAGAAAGCACAGTCCAGTTATCTATAGTATAGTCCAGTCTATATTATTCATGATGTTCATTAAATAATAAAAAAATTACCTGGCATGCAATGAAAATAGGAAAATTTTACCCATAGTCAAAAATAATAGTATTTTATTAAAAACTAACATTCAGATAGCCCAGATATTAAATGTAGCAAAAAGTTTAGCTATTATAAATATTTTCAAGGTATTAAGGGAAAATATATTTAAAAATTTTTTAAAAATGCAACATTTATGAGCAAATGGCTAAGAAATTTCAGTAGACCAAAAAAACCTCTAAAAAGGAACCAAATGCAAATTCTATAACTAAAACTATACAATAATTGAAGTGAAATACTCCTTGGATGCATTTAACAGCATATTAGAAAAGGCAGAAGGATTAGCGAAATTAAAGACAAATTGAAGGAGCTGATACAATCTGACAGATAAAAAAAGATGGAAGAATAATAAAAGAAAGCTAAGAACCTGGGAGATAATATAAAATGGTCTAAAACAAGTGTAATTGAAATTCTAAAAGAATAGAGTGAGAATGGTGCAAGAAAAAAGCATATCTAGAAAAAACAGCTGAATTTTTTCCCAAATTTATGAATCACTTAAACCTACATATCCAAACATATCATGTTACATAAAGCAAGAAAAATACAAAGAAAATCACATGAGGATATACCTTAATCTAATAGTGGAATATCAAAGAAAAGAGAAAAATTTCAAAGCAGCTATAATAAAAATCATTTTCTGATGATATATATAACAATTACCTTATTAAAAACAATGCAGACTAGAAAACAATGGAACATTTTTAAATCTTTAAATATCTTTTAAAAATACTGTCAATGCATAATTTTATATCTGGTAAAACAAACTTTAAAAATTTAGGGTCAAATAAATATATTTTTCTGAAAAATAAAAGCTAGAAAATTGGTAGTCTGCAAAACTAAACCACAAAAATATGTAATCTTTATACTGAAGGGAAAGGGTTTATCAATGGAAACCAGAATCTTTAAAAAGAAATAAAGAAGATCAGATATAGTAAATAGGTGGGTAAAGAAAAAAAAGACTATCTTCCTTTTTTCTTGAAATTTCACTAATAAACATCTGTATAAACAATAGTCAGCAAATTGCAGCCTGCAGCCAGCCAACTGTTTTGTAAATGAAACTCAACTGGAACACAGCCTTCCCATTTGTTTATGTGTTGTCTATGGCTGTTTTCTGCTACAAGGGCAGAGGTAAGTAGTTGCAACAGCAACCATATGGCTTAAGCCTACAATATTTACTGTCTGGACCTTTATGATAAAGTCTGCCAATCAATCTTTGTTGAAGAACAAAACAATAACATTGTAAATTCAAGATTATAACATATTAGAACTAAAATAAGACAAAAATAGCGCAAGTGATTGGATTAATTTGAATTATACCATTGTAAATGTATTAAATTTGTGAAGTGGGAAGTGCAAAGTGAATAAGAACCCCAGAGAAGCATGAAGTATGAAATGTGATATATTAAGAAGTATGATATTGACTCTAAATAGAATCAGTAAGCTAAAGTTGCATAGTTTAAGCCATATAAAATTATTTTTGCTTTTTTTTAAGTAGTGCCTCAAAGGCACTAAAATTTATTCGAATTTACTCAAAATACCACAGAAAAAGAGCAACAGATGAACGAAATGTTGGAGGAACAAAGAAAAGAAAGAGCAAGATGGTAGACTTTAACTCAGTTATCCAATAATTACATTGCATGTAAGAGAATTTAACATTCTAGTTAACTGTCACAAACGGTGGGCTTGGATTTTTTTTAAAAAGAGCAAGGTATCTACAAGATACATACTGCTGTCTACCAGAAACACATTTTAAATACAAAGACACGAAGAGGCTGAAAGGAAATGGGAGAATACATAACATGCAAACAGCAGACAAAAGAAAGCTGACATGACTATATTATTATCCACAAAGGTAGAGTTCAATAATTATTAATATAAGAGTTAAAGAAAGGCAATAATAATGTTAGGTAGATAGTGAGAGATTCTAGGTCTCCTAGGGATGAAAGTGGGTGCTGTTACCCCTGTCTCGGCCCTGCCCAAACCTAGTTCTCTATACCTGGGGGAGGAGGGAATACCCTATGAATCTGCCAATCAGAACTTGGCTCACCAGCTGCAAAAGAATGCAGAGGACTCTCTAGCCCATAGGCCAAGCAGCATAGGCACCATAAAGTCCAGAAAGTGACCTAGAACCCACATGTGTAGTTAAGGCTCAAGTCATGTGACTTCCAACAGTCCAGTCAAAGTGGTTTCATGGTGACCTCTGAACCACAAGGTAGGTCCCTATCTGGGCACCCTAAAATACCACACAGACCATAGCTAATCTCTCGCTTTGCCTTTCCTTTTGCTTACCCTGCTGTGACAATGGGTCCAGTCATCATCTGTGGCATATGTACCATGCTCTGTAAAGCTTTATCTTGCTCTTGCCCTATAATCCTATCTTTCTTTCCTCAATAACCTCATTTTTGTGCTTACCTAACTTTGGCATGTCTGGTCTTTCTTCGGCCATGAGTGTGCCAAGAACTGACAGTTTCAGACTAAAACCTAACACTAATACAAGAGGAATTTATAGGAAAGTCATAACTTTTAAATATGTGTATATCTGATAATAGAATTTCAAAATTCATAAATTTAAAAAACTACCAGGAGAAATATATTCCATAATTATACTTGAATATTTTAATACCCATCTATCAATAATTGATAGAATATATAGACAGAAAATTACCAATATTTTAGAAGATTTAAGCTATAATATCAAGTAAATTAATTGATATTAATGTCATTATGCCCAAAGTTATAAGCTATACATTAGTTTAAGTGAATGTGGAATGCTCACCAAGATTGATAATATACTGATTAAACAGTTTCCTTCTAAGATTGGGAGCAAGACAAAAATACTATCACCAATCACAAATATTACTGGAGGTCCTTATCATGCCAAAATATTCAGATAATTAAATAATTAAATACAAATTAGAAAGGAAGAGTAAAACTTTCTACTCATAGTTCATATGATTGTTTTTGTAAAAAAATCCTAAGGAACCTACAGGAAAATCTACTTTAATTAAGAAGGTAACTTAGCAATGGTATAATATAAAAATTAGTATGAAAAATCATATTTCTGTACAGTAGCATGACAATTTGCAATTGAAATATTAATAAAAAATATATTTCCAATGACATCAAAATATAATAAATTTAATAAAATATATGCAAGATGTACACTGAAAAATACAAAACATTGCTGAGGAAAATTAAATAAAACCTAAATAAATGGAGAAATATACAATGTCCATACATTAGAAGAATCAATATTGTTTTGATGTTTATTCTTTTCAAATTCATACTGAATTTCAATGTAATCTTTATTAAAACTCCCAATATGTTTTTTGTTTCTTTATTTTTATAAAAATTGAAACACTTATTCCAGATTTTATGTGGAAAATGAGGATCCAACTATAGTTAGATCTAGGCAGGAAAGAAAATGAACAAAGTTGGAGGACTCATACTACCTGACTTCAAGGCTTACTATAAAGCCACAATAATCAAAATAATGTGGGTTTTTGTGTATGTGTAAATACATGGATCAATGGGAAAGAATAAAGAATCCAGAAATAAACCTCTATGGTCACATATGACACATGTACAATCAATTGAGTTTTTCAAGGTCACCAGTATAATTAATTGGAGAAAAGATAATCTTCTGAACAAATCGTGCTAGAACAACTGGATATCTATATGGAAAAAATAAACCTAAAACAATACCTTAAAGTACCCACTAGATTAATTTAAAATTGATTGTAGATCTAAGTATATAACAAGCTAGAACTAAAACATTGTAGAAGAAAACATGAGATAAAATCTACACAAATTTGGAATAAGCAAAGATTCATAGAAAGTAAACAAGTAAAAGCACCACCCATAATACATATTAAACTTCATTAAGGCTACAATTTTCTGTTCTTTCAAATACATCATTATGAAAAGGCAAGCCATAGATGGGAAAAATATTTGAAATACATGTATCTCACAAAAAACTTATATCTGGAGTATGGAAATAATTCATATAACTCAATAGTAATACAAACAGTTCAATTGAAAACTGGCTAAAGATTTGAAAAGACATTTCACAAAATAAAATATAATTGACCAATAATTGTCTGAACTAATATTAGTTATCAGAGAAATGAAATTTAAAACACAAGGAGATAATACCACACATACATTATAATGGCTAAAGTTAAATAGACTGACCATACCATGTGTTTATGAGGATAAGGTAACTGAAACTATCACACAACTGAGGGAAATGTAAAATGAGATCACTTTTTGAAAAATAGCTTGTCAGTCTCTCATAAACTGGAACATGACTTACTTACCAAATGATTCTGCAATTCAATTCCTAGATAATTACCCAGCAGAAATGAACACATGTATACACAAAGACTTATTCCCAAACTTTGATAATGGCTTTATTTGTAATAGCCTCAAAATAGAAACAACCCAAATATCCATCAACAGGTGACGAATAAGCAATTTGTGCTCTATTCATGAGATGGAATTTAACTCAGCTCTGAAAATGGAAAGAACTACTGACACCTGAAATGCTATGGATGTATTTCAAAAACAACATGATGAGTGAAAAGAACCAGACTCAGAAAGTTCATATTTTATGGATTTCATTTATATACATTTCCTGAACATGCAACGCTAATCTTTAGTAATAAAAAAATGGATTCTTGTTTGCTTGGGGCTGAGAAATGAAGTGATTGATAACAAAGGGGCAGGAGGTAACTTTCTGCAGGGGTGGCAACCTATATATTGATTAAGGTGGTGATTCCATAGTAACACCATAGATATTACCAAATATAAGTACATAACTACTACCAAATAAATGGATTCTATTTACCAACTAAGGTAGCCTTGGAAATAAGAAGTGTGTCATAATGTGAATGGCATTTGTTCTATCAAATGTTATTATGTATATAATTTTCTAATTCACATTGTGTTAAAATAAGCAAGGTAATTTTTTAAAAAATTAACTGTTCCTCAAGAATCCTTTGTTCCATTTTTCTCTCCACTAACCTTCAAAATATTTTCTTTTAGGTGAGGACACTAGTTGGTAGCAAAGGTTAATCATAAAGATATGAATCAGGTTTTGGAGGATTACCATTTTGTAAGCAGAGGCAGGGTAGAATAAAGAGAAGACAGAGATATTAGCATAACAAGCGATGCTCTAAGAGTCCATAACTGTTTCGCACAGCTTCCTCACATTGTTTTGGAGTCTGCAACAGATCTAATTTGTAGAGAATAAGAGACAGTTGGGAATCTCAATTTCCCCTAACAGAAAAGAATCTTTGTAATATTTACTGGCACCAGGGAAGAATAAAACAAAGAAAACTGAATGTAGAAATGCATATATATGTATATAAATATCATATATTAAATATTTAGTCACTCTATTCTTAAGGGCTTGTTTAGCACTTAGTACCTTTGGATTTTTTAGTAGATACTGAGTGATAATAAAACCAATCTGTGAAAGAATCAAAGAACTTTTTAAGGCTGGGCACAGTGGCTCACGCCTGTAATCCCAGCCCTTTGGGAGGCTGAGGCTAGAGGACACCCTAAGGTCAGGAGTTCCACACCAGCCTGAGTAAGAATGAGACCTTGTCTCTACAAAAAATAGAAAAAGTAGCCAGGTGTAGTGGCGCATGCCTGTAGTCCCAGCTGCTTGAGAGACTGAGGCAGGAAGATGGCTTGCACCTAGGAGTTTGAAGTTGCAGTGAGCTATGAGGACACCAGCCACGACACTCTAGCCCAGATGACAGAGTGAGACCCTGTCTCACGAAAAAAAATAAAAGAACTTTCTAGTTCAGTGGAATTATAGCCATGTCCCGAACCTCCCCGTGTGTTTTCAAATACCTGGCCTCTGTCCATCACTCTGAAGGGATGATTAATGGGTGAGAACAGTGCACAATGTGTTCCAAAGACATGCCAGAAACCAGACTTAAAGTGGCCAGGAGAGAGATCCCACAGATGATAGCCCACAACCTGATCTGGCATCTTTTCTCTGGGAAGATTTTGTGATGGAGCTGTAAATTGAGGAAGTCAATAGAGGTTTTCTTTTTATAAATTATTTTCAGTTTTCATATCAGAGGATATAACCAAAGTCTTATAATTTCACATCACTTAAATGATCATTACTTAAGAAATCTCCATCTGCTATCATTCTAATGAACTTTGTCTTTTTTTTTTTTCAAAGAACTTATCAAAATAACAGTTCCTAAAAGCCTCAAAATCTAGCGCAGGCAGATACCTGCTTTGCAGTCAGATCCAGACCAGTGCTTCCTAGCAATGTGATAAGAACAGTTATTTGCACTCTAATCTTTTCCTTGTTCTAAAAGTCATATTCACGGATCTTTTAGTTATTCTTAGAGAGTCACAGTGATCAGTTTCAATAACTACTTTCCTTTATTCACATCTAAATCCACTTTATTAACTCAAGTTATATGTTTTGGAGAAAATAAATGTTCCTAGAAGATAAACAACATACCTTCTGGGCTTCTCTCCAACTCACTTGAACACCTCTTGCTCCCTGCCTAAATGATATTCAGCACATTCATATTCAGCGGTGGACCACCCACTTCTGCAGCAACAGCACTTGCCAAGAAGTTAATGTGGTCTATAAGTACACCATTGAACATTCAGTTCTTTCAGGCTGAGAGCCGCTGTGTCGGTTCATCCATCTGTTCCCCCTCCACACACACACACCCAACCAATGGTCCTTTAAATGAGCACAAGACTTTTAGATATTTTGGAACCATTAAGTTTTGAGGTAATATATAGCTTTAGAAAGGACTGAATACATTTATTTGCAGCTTATTGTATATTTATTATTCCTGAGTTAAATGTTTAATAAAATACTTGTAGTGCTCATCCTAGAGATTTAGTCGATCCTTATCTTTATAAATTCTGCAGTTGACAATACTTTGAGATAATGTCATAATATGGCAATAGGGTTGAGTCCCAGGGATAAAACTGTGGTTTAAGTTTCTGTACTCACAGAGGGCAAAGTAAACAAGCAGGGATTCTTTTTCTACTAGTGCGCTAGCCTATCAGGAAATCCACCGGTCTATAAAGTATCTTTGTTTGAATTGGGGATCAGGGGAAACTCATTTCTTTAAGTAAATGTGCATCCCTATACCAGGGAACAAATGGTAGCAAGAATAGGCCAGGCACACACTTGATTGTGAGCAACCATACAGAGCTGTATTGGATGTTAGAGTTAAAAAAAAAATCCTTTAAACAAACTGGGTTCAGAAGGTAGCTTTGTAACTTGATGATTGCTTACTATAGGGCAAGTGGCTTAAGATCTCTAATCTTCACTTTCATTTTTTTGTAAGGGCAAAATGATGAGGATACTGCCATCTTGCAAGGGATTGTGAATATTAAAAAAAACATAATATATGCAAGTTGATTAGCATGGTGGCTGACAGAAAGCAACTACCAGGGAAAGTGGACTTTATATTTCTTATATTGGTCTGGGAGAGATCAAGCATCAATTCTTCTCTAAGCCTAGGAAGAACTGTTTTATCTGAGATTAAGCTTCCTCATAAGGCTTTAAAAGCTACAATTTACAATATTTTTTGTGCCCAGGTAGAACACTAGAGGCAGGCTTACAAAGTCATGAATGGGAAGATCCCAGTGGAAAGTATTTCATGAGAATTTTAATTGTTTTTTTTTAAAACTGACACATAATAATTGTACATATTTATGGGGTATATAATGATGTTTCAATATGTACAAAGAATAGTGATTAGAACAGGATAATTAGCATGTCGATCATCTCAAACATTTATCATTTCTCTGTTGAGAACATTCAATATCCCCTCTACTAGATATTTGAAAATATACTATATATTAATGTTAGCTATAGTCATCCTACGGTGCTATGGAACATTAGAATTTACTCCTCCTATCTAGCTGTAATTTTAAATCGCTTCCTATCCCCTCCTTCCTCCTACCCTCCATAGCCTCTAGTAACCTCTGTTCTACTCTTTACTTCTATGAGGTCAGCTTTCATCCTAGATGATCTATTCAAAATGTGAGAATCTACTAAGGCTTCCAGTTCTTCTCCATGGAGGAGGCACCTGCTACCTGTGTCTAGTCATCCATCTGGATCCCTATCATTACCTAATGCATAGTACCCCCTACAATGTCATAGTTGAATAGTTGCACCAGATATCTTATGACATATTTAAAGCCTAAAATATTTACTATCTAACTTGCTACAGAAAAGTTTCCTGAAACCTGGTTTAGAAGGCAGTCTGGTTAGGGACAACATCACCTCAAGCATCCTTGAGGAGGAAGGGAACAAATTATAGAGTTTCTTGAGAAACTTTTTCCTTTTTCATGCGTAAATATTTGTTATATTTATATTTATGTTAACATGACTTTATAAAAGTTCTCCAAATAATGTCTTAAACTATAATGAGAAATAAAAACATATAAGTGCTATATTACTTACAGACTAATAATCCCATTTTATTTTCTCTTTACAAAAATTGTCCTAAATGTTTAAATGATGGACTGATGTCACTAAAAATACAGGTATACCTTAGGAAGGTTACTCTTAGTATTATAGCATTACATCTATTTAATGGCTACAACTAAATAAAATCAAGGTTTATTTAGAGAACTTATCTATTGCACCATAATTCTCAAGTTTTAAAAATTTGTAATGTAGGTAATGATTGAAACTTTAGGATTAGGATTACTCTGAAACAATAGGCTGCAGTTGCTTTGCATTGTGTAATACCCTCTACTAGACCTAATATGTTATGTCTAAATCTGGGAGAGGGCCTCAATGAGAAATAAAAGTAATTTTATACAAAATATTTTTGGGAATTCTTATGTATTTGAATAACATTGCAATGTATTTTCCTAATTACATGCTATGTATTATGGTATAAATGATTATCATAGAAGAAAGAATAACTAAAAGAAGGAAGGGTAGTCATGATTTAAGTATCAAAATATGGATAAGGAAAAGCAAAGAGGAATTGCATGAGCAAAGTATTTTGGTTTATGGGATCAAGGTGTGTGAAGATAAACCTGGGGTTTTAGAAATATTCAGTCCCTGGCATGTTGAGTAACTAGAATGTGTTCAAGAGAAATGGAATCATGCAGAAAAGTTCCCTGATTGATTTATTCAATAAATATTGAGTTATAAGGCTTTTGTTGGTGTGAAATGGTAAGAGCGAAATTTGATGTTATTAGAATGAACCATAGTAGTAACAAACAATAGACAATCTAACACATGAATCTGCAGAAGCAAGAGACAAAAAAGGCATAGATGAGTGAGCAAGACTTCCTTTTATAAATGAATCTTGCCATAAATCCTATAAAGCTTATTTACATTTTCCACTAGTGTATTTTCTTCATAAAAAATGCTTTAAATATACTATTACAAATTTATCAATTCATAAAGTAAATTTATATATTTGTTGAAAGTATTGTTCTAGTCATTGGATGTTTTTTAAATGATGCTAAAATTTATTATTTTAATTTTTTCTAGATTGAAAATAGGAGTACTAGATTGATATACAATGCTTTAAACAAATTCCTTTTTTGAGAGTGAGAAACCTATTTATTTAGTGGTTTCATTTTGAAAATTCATAACCAAAAGAGAAATAATGATGTTATAACCAAAGAAACTGTACCTTATCTCTGAGCAGATTTAAAGGCTTTCCATATAGATCCCAGTGATTTGTGAAGATTGACAATACCAATAGTTTTATGGCTTAACCAATCAATATACCTGCTTTCCAGGGTTATAATTTCTGAGGAAGCTCTTCAGTGCTGAAGTGTGGTTACTGGGCAGTCTGCATTAGTGTGGTTTGCACAAGTGGCTCCAACAGGAGAAAATGAATTCACATAAAGGATAAATAAAACCAGTTATATTGAAATTTTAATATAATATCTGGACAGTGACTGATCATTTTAAAAAATTAGTTGTCCCCACGTGGGAAGACACAGTATCAATAAATACATCTCTGTCTCAAGCACAAAGACACTTGACCTAAATGATTTAGCTAGGTTATAAATTGTTACACACATCTGGCATTTGTTTTTAAAATGAACTCTAAACAATCTTTAACTGAGAGATGTTGTCATTGACTTCACAGTTATATTATTTAGTTGTTATGTTTTTATTTCCTGCATACATATTGATAAGTTATCACTGTTGAACCAGTTCTTGATAGTATTCATTTTTATTGTTGCTGTGACATTTATTTTAATTCTAAGATTTTTTTATTAGATGTAATATATCCTTTCATTAAGTGCTATTTACATGTTTAATATTTTTTATTCCTTCTTCAAATTAATTTATCACCATTTAAGCCAAATAAGAATGGGTAGAACCCATCAAATTGATAATCGTTTTTGTATCACTTTACAAAACTTACCACTTTTAATGTGATAAGGCTTAAGATTAAATGCCATACACCTTAATTAATGATAAGTAACATAGATGAGTACAATGATTTTTTAAAAAATGTTTTCTTTGATTTCTCAGAATTAAAACTTTGTATTCTCCAAGTACTCTTTATGCCCTCATTTTCATTACAGTAACTTTTACATGGCTTTGGGTCAAAAAATAAGCTTTTAGAAAGATAGAACTCAAAGAGGTAATTCTACACTCCTTTTCTTGGATGAGATGCATAAAGTCATTTTCCGCCTCAGAGACTATCTGAGGATTGAAAATTCAGGAGTCTACTCTCAGTGTCCAGTCAGAGGACACGTGCTGATCAGTTGCTTCTGTGCAATCACTTTTTACTTCATCAGCTTTTCTTCATTCCTCAAACCACATGTCTTTTTTTTTTTTTTTTTTTTATAAGCAATATCTTCCTACTGGTTTCCTGCCCAGGACTTTTCATCCGCTCAGTCCATTTTCTTCTTTCCCAGCAGTTATTGTTATAAAATATAAAGTGAATTTACATCATTTCCATGATTAAAAATTTAGGAACATCCCCATTTCTATAAAAGCATTTCTTTTCTTTTCTTTTTTTTGGTCTCCTTTTGTTTTTAATATGACTCAATATTCATTAATTTTAAGAAAAAGTAATTCAGGTTCCAATAATTGCATGCTCTTTCACTCCATGGAGAAATGACAAAGAGCTGCATATATTTTTATTGCACATTATACTTAATAGAATGTAATACATAGCCCACTGCCTTAACCAGTCTATTTATCTAAACACAGTGTGACTCTGACTCCAAAATCACTTGACAATATTGATTAGTTTCTACTAAAATTACATACAGGCTGAGAGCTGTGATTCCCATGATTTTTAGAAGGCTTTTTATTTAATATCAGTGTATATCAGTGTTTGTTTTAAGTTTGCCAGGAATTTCAGTAGCTACTGTTGTATTAATAAATACACAATTTACACAACCAAGAAGTTTTAAATTAGGTTTTATTATTGTTGATACTTTGCAAGTGTGTTTTTTGTGAAATCATTTTCTTACTACCATTTTTATTATTATTTTCAACTTTGCTTTCACTGAGTTCTTTTCACACTAGGAAATAAAAATTCGTGGATCCACTATAAAATCTCTTCTTCCACTTATATGAGTACTGGTTAAAATAATTTCAGAATACCTGGACTATAGAGTAGGTATTCAACATCTTAGCACATCAAGCAGGATGCTTCACAAATAAGCACTGACCTATTTATCTCTTGTCTTATTCATGCACACGCACTGTGTCAGCCATTGTAGTAAAAGTTAATGATACTATCCCTGGTAGAGAAAGCTTGGTAGAGAAAAAGGGCACTGCATGTTATAACCACACCAGATCCTATAGTTATTTCTCCAATACCTATATTATATTCATTTTTCTCCACCTAAGGTGATACTTTATTTCTTCCCTTCTTTGTCCCTCTGTGAGCCAAACTTGTCTGTCTGCAGAATTTCTCCTCCTTTCAGGTCAATAAAAATGTCAGACATTTCATCCATGAAGCTATCCTTGGTCCCAATAGAAAGTATTCATTATTCTTTCATGGAAGGTTCTATGGTATTTGTTTACATTTCTCCATTGTATGAATTCAATCATGTTAAGCATGCTGTTTATAAATTCTATTTCATGTTTCTATTGTCTGAAACCTAATCTTTCTGTCATTTGCCTTGTTAGTCACTGACAGTGAATATTTGCTTATGTGTTTGTAATGTTGGATTTTGAATTCATATTCATTGGGATTTGGAACAATTTGATTTGAAGGAATGCTCTGCATCCAGTTGACAGTACACCTTTCAAGACCAATTTGACATTGGCTCTTCTCAAGCAGTCCAGTGGTGTCACTAGCCTATGTTTTTTTATGTTAATGTGAATATTTTTGTTATCTTCCTTTACTGGTAAGAGGCAATATTTTTTCTACTATACCCCATATCTGAGAATATAGCTTTTACAGATTTTGTTTTAAATGTGGTAGCTTCATTTCCAACTTCTCATCTTGCAGTGGCCTATTAACCTTATCTCCCTGAGCCTAAAAATCCAAGGGTACAAAGATCAACACTCTCTTTTTTTTTCTCCCCAAACTCTTATTCAGTGCCTTTTTTTCAGTTTTGTTTTTTAATCGCTGGGGAACTCCATTTCTTGCTTGCAAGCTTAAGTATGCATCTAAAAAGATGTTTGTTATAATTCCATCTAGCATTTCTAGATAAAAACTGTGAATTTGTTGTTGTGTGGGGGTTTTATTTCCCATATTTTGCAGTCTGAGACAAAATGGGCTTGTTTTATTTATTCATATTTTGTGAGCACCTCCTAGGAAAGTGATATGTATTAATTACTTAATATCTCTTCTATGAAGTGAAAAATGAACAGATATCCCTCACATATGCAAACATGTCCTATAAATCATTTTCAAAACCAAATTTAGGTAGTTTAAATTTATCTTCCTATAGCCTATTTTCCAAAATGTGAATTGCTTCAAAAGCAGCATATGTGGTCCTGACCTCTACTTTTTCTTTGTTTTTATTTCAAAAACTTTATGGACTTTACTAAAATCAATTCATCTAGCCGAGCACATTTAAGTGTTCTTAATGGGAATGGGAATGATTTTTATTTTATGCTTGAGGTTTATGCATAAAATTGTTTTTGAAACCTCAATGTGATCATTTTCAAAAGATTTTTGCAAAATAAAATACCTGTACTTTTGTATAAATCTATGCAATATTTTGAACAACATACATTTTTCTATCTATAAATTTTAAGAATATTTTACAATCCAAGATTTTTATATATAATCATATATAACAAATCTAAAAATTATTTCTCAATTTAGATAATGAATATAGTTTTAGGTCAGTTAATCTGAAAAGATTTAAACTAAAACAACACTATAAAAATAAAACTAGAATGTAAAAAAATAAGAAAATTCTCTTGATATTTGATATGCTTACTGGAAAAAAAAGGAAAATGCCTGCAGTATAAAAAAAAAAGAAGAAGAAATTATGAATTCTTTCCCTGTTCAACCAGTAGATGTCATGTTTGGATGTCCAAGCCCACAATTATTATAAGAATGTTTCCTTTGTTTACTGTGTGTTTCTTACTATTGAATGTGTACACGTTAAATATGATTGGCTCTGAAACCTGAGAAGAAAATTAAGTGTGTACTTTTTTTTAATTTTAAGATGCAGTTCTCAAATGAAATAAAGAAGCATTTTACTTTTCTAAGATTTTTCCAAAGGAGGTTCAGTACAAAGTATGCTCTGAGACATAAGCAAGCATATCTATATTTAACCATAACTGCTAAAAATTATTTCTGATCAGTACTTATTTATTACTGATCAATACTATTTATATACTATCTTAAAACCTTTTTTACCTTTAATTCTAAAGTAGTATAATTATTCACCTAAAATAAAACTTTTTTTTTAAATTTCATGATTCAGATTCACACTTGCAATAACTCTTATTGTATTTGATTATATATTTACATTATCTTCCATATCCAATCTGTACTTAATTTGTTTATCTATAATATGAGACATTGGAATAATCTCTAATGTATTTTCTAATCTAACACACCATGAAAAAATATTACATATAATTTACCCAATGCTGATAAAATTAAGTATTTTAGGCAGGGTGTGGTGATGCACACCTATAGTCCCAGCTACTCAGTAGGGTGGGGTGGGAGGATCACTTGAGGTCAGGGGTTTGAGTCCAACCTGGGCATCGTAGCGAGACCCCATCTTCAAAGCAAAAACATATTTAACCCGGGCATGGTGGCTCACACCTGTAATCCTAGCACTCTGGGAGGCTGAAGTGGGAGGATCGCTCAAGGTCAGGAGTTCGAAACCAGCCTGAGCAAGAGCGAGACGCCGTCTATACTAAAAATAGAAAGAAATTAATTGGCCAACTAAAAATATGTAGAAAAAATTAGCCGGGCATGGTGGCGCATGCCTGTAGTCCCAGCTACTCGGGAGGCTGAGGCAGAAGGATTGCTTGAGCCCAGGAGTTTGAGGTTGCTGTGAGCTAGGCTGACGCCATGGCACTCTAGCCAGGGCAACAGAGTGAGACTCTGTTTCAAAAAAAAAAAAAAAAGAGTGAGATCACTTGTCAAATTCTTTTACTACAGAGTAAATTTTACCTTTGAGCTTATTTATGTGTCCAAATAACAAGTTTTAGATAATTTTTGGAAGGTACCAAACATGAGTAATGTATAATGTGGTAATTATTAATCAATTTTATTTATTGTTAACTATATTGGCTGTACCTTAATCTATAGTTAACACAATGTTTCCTTTATTTCCTTTCCCCTTCTCTATTTAAAACCAGATGCTTTATTTCACACACCATAAAAGCTCAGTGCAATTCATGTGTGGTGGATAGATATTTATAAGTGCTTTCTTCCTGCTGCTGCTGCTGCTTATACCAAACATGAATCAAATAAATGTGCTTGAGATGGTTTCCATGATAAAATTAATTTATTTTCCATACCTTGCCAAAGTTAAGTGAAAAGCCCAGTTTAGAACTAAGGTCTATTTTTAAAAAATTCTATGTTAAAACTGATGAGGTTAAGTTCTCAGCATAGAGAACAATCTAAATAGCTCTTTTTTAAAAAAATAAAACAAAACAAAAAACCTGTCCCTATATTTTCTATCTAAAATAATACTTATTAAACTTGCAGATATGGTCCATGCTCATTTCATACCTCTGATGGTAAGGAGACTTTTTTTTCTTGTTTTCCCCGAAATCTGGGCAGTTCCAGAATCCCTGTATTTTGAAGGGTCGATGGGGAGTTCTTTTAAGTAGAGTTATGTATTTGACTAATTTCACTACAAATCCTGAGTCAGAAAAAAAATGGTCAATTATTAATGGCATCAAATGTATTACTTTGAGACACTTTTAATTGACAGGTCCTTTTCTGCTATGTCATAGCCATGTTGAATGGCAAATTGGCATGATTTCTGAACTTGGAAATTTCTCAGAGGAATTTTGCTAAGTACTTTTTGTTTTTGTTTTTGTAAATGACATATAACTCTTGTAAATTTCTTGTCAGGGATTTTACTCTGAATAAAATGAGAGCCCACTGGTGGCTTTTCATGAGTAGAAAGACATGAGCTATAATAATAGTACCTATCTCACTGATTGATCCAAAGGTTAACTGAGCCGGTACATGTGAAATACTTAAAACATTGCCTGGCATAGAGTGAGTGTTCAGGAAATGTCAGCATTTGTTTGGATATTTAATATTACCAGATCTAGAGTCAGAACTGGGTTGGAATTCCCAGTTTTACATCTGTCTAGAGTCCCTCATTTGTATGAATCTGGACTCTGTGAAAAATACATCAAGGGGTGTTAACTAGCAAGGTACATTTAGAGTCTCAATCTTCATAAATTTTTGGTGTCTTATCCCCTGTGGTCCAATAATCTAAACAAACAAAAAACCTATTTGATGAGTAGTCACCTGAGTAGCATGGCATGCAGGTTAATATGCTCTTTTTTAAGCAATGATGCTATATTCTACATGATGTAGTTTATGTTTTATAGTAATCCTTGATCAAATTTATTTTATTAACCTAAAATATCTCTGACTGTTTTCATGCAACTAATGACGTTTTTCCCTTCCTGGGAAGAGTAAATTCCCGAGTCAGCTAGTTAGGGAGACACCTCCCCAACTGAAGGCCCACTCCCTCTCTTGTTCCTAAATGGTTACAGTGCTAAAAACCATGCAGAAAACTTCTCAGATCACTATGGTAAACATTATTTGAAATTGTCAAAAAATGGAGTATTCTATATCATTGTTTCTCAAACTTGAAATGAGTGTGCATTCTAAAGTTTTTGCAGGTAATCGTTTTATAGATGCCCTTTAGGTACATTTAGATAATCAAGTTGTCCAAGTTTTGTATTTTCTTACCACATATTTTGCTTATTCTATCACACATCTGTATGGAGAGAGGTGTGTTAAAATCTCCTACAATGATTATGACTTTGCCTGTTTCTTGTATTTTGACAATTTTAAACAAATTTAAAATTTTCATATCTTCTTATTCATTTGATAATTTTAGCTTTATAAAATTTTTCTTTTTATCTCTTACAACATTTTGTTCCCTCAAATTCTAATTTATTTGATAGTAAAACAGCTACATCAGTTTTCTTTTGTTAAGTGTTTGTATGATATATATCTCTCTTGTCTCTATTTTTATCACATTCCTGTCTTTTTATTCAGTGTTTCTTGCCTACAGCATGCAGTTTGATCTCATGTTGTAATATCTAAAACTCCTTATCTCTTACTTGGAGTTTTAAATTTATTTATACTTAATTTAATTAATTATTGATATAGTTGGGTTTCAGTGTACCATTTCGGTATTTGTATTCTGTTACTCCCATCTGCTTTTTTCCTCTTATTCGTCTTTCCTTACTTCACTTGCATCAATCCAGTTTAAAAAAATTATTTTATTGTATCTCTGAGTAGAGTTTTTTGCATTTAAATAAGAATGTATACATAATATTGTTTTCTTGAAATGTAATTCACATACCATACAATTCACCTATTTGTAATGTGTAATTAATTGATTGGGTTTCATTATAGCTATAAAAGTGTGCAACCATCTTCACAATCAATTTTAAAATGTTTTCATCACCCCTGAAAGAAACCTCATACCCATCAGCTACAATCCCATAGTCCCTCCAGCTTTTCACCAGCACTAGTCTGTCTCTATAGATTTGCCTATTCTGAGCAATTCTTATCAGTGGAACTATTAACATACGATACATGGTCATTTGTGACTGGCTTCTTTCACTTAGCATAATATTTTGAAAGTTATCCATGTTGGAGTGTATATCATGATTTAATTCTTTTTTATGGCTGAAAAATATTCTAGTATGTGGATATATAACAGTTTGCTTATTTATTCATCAGGTGGTGGACATTTTGGTTGTTTGTACTTTTGGGCTATTATCAATAATGCTTCTATGAACATTCATATACGAGTTTTTGGTGTGGATATATGTTTTCATTTCTCCTGGGCATATACCTGGGAGTAGAATTGCCAGATCACATGATAATTCTATGTTAAATTATTGAGGAACTGTTAAAATGTTTTCCAAAGCAATTATACTATTATACATCCCACAGCATCAGAAGGTTGTGATTTCTCCACATCCTTGCCATGCTTATTATCTATCTTTTTGATAATAGCCATCTAATAGGAATGAACTGATATCTCATTGTGGTTTTAATTTGCAATTTCCTAATGCCTAAAATTTTAAATGTTTATTCATGTGCTTATTGGCTATTTTCATATCTTTTTTCAGACATATCTATTCAGATCCTTCGCCTGTTTTAAAAGTGAGTTATTTTTCTTTTTATTATTGAGTTATAAGGGTTCTTTATTTATTAAGGATATGCATCCCTTATGAGAAATGTGATTTGCAAGTGTTTTCTCCTATTTTGTGGATGGTATTTTCACTTTCTTGATCGTGTCCTTTGATGCACAAATGTTTTTAATTTTGGTGAAGTCTGATTTATCTATTTTTGTTGTTTTGTTATTGAACACACAAGGGGGTTCTGGCCTAGGTCTAGCTGCTTGCAAATTATCCTTCCAAGCAAAGGAGGACAGGAATGACAGAACAATTCCAATTCCAAATTTAGGGATCCAATGCATCCTATCTGCTAGAGGGCTTGACTCAAAATAATAATCTAAGTTCACTTAATGGCTCACAAGATCAATCTGACTTCATCCTTTGTTTATTCAGAGGAAGCAAGTTTTACTGGAGTATGATGAACCCACAGTTTCAGTCTTGCTAGCTTGACCAATGAGTAAGCTGTCAGGAGCACCTCAAAACGGCCAATCCAGCATGGCTTCCGTTGATCTTTGGGATGCTGGCTCCTCTAAATTTTCAGTAAGGAGCACATCACTTGAAAACTGGAGCCTGTTGGAAACAAATTCAGAAATGCTAATTAGCATATTACCAAGTTGTTTTACACATGGTTGAGCCTCCATTTCTGGAGACAAAGGATAGCTGGGCAAGCCCTGACTGGAAGCTCTTAGGAAAGGTCTCCCATATAAAATTTCAAAGTAGCTAAGTGCTAGTTTACTTCTGGGGGCCACCTGAATTCTCAACAGGGCAAGGGAAAACACTTTGTCACAAGTTAAGTTAGTCTTTTGACACATTTTGAAAAATGTCTTCTTTAAAATTCTATTCATCCAAGATCAGATGAGATTGGGTGCATGCAGGCTGGTATTGGTCTAGGCAAAGAATTTTTGAGGAAGATCCCCAAGGCAATCACCGCAGCATCAAAAATAAACAAATGGGATCTGATCAAATTAAAAAGTTTCTACACAGCCAAGGAAACTATCATTAGAGCAAATAGACAACCCACAGAATGG
>CAUYPO010117368.1:0-20779 GCA_963574435.1 Cheirogaleus major | reverse complement strand
CCTGGTGCCAATGAGGCTGCGGGTTTTGCCGGCTGCATCCGAGTCTCGCCCACTTGGAGCTTCCTCGGCAGGCACACGTGGGGGCACGTGTGCCTGGCGTGTGTGCAGTGAGAGGGGACACCTGTGTGTGTGTGCGTGTGCGTGTGTGTGTGTGCATGTGTGTGTGCGTGTGCCTGGCACGTACCCGAGTGTGAGTGAGGGTCCCAGAAGCCAGTGGCACTGCCCCACCCTGCACCTTGGCCCCTCCTGCCCAGGCCGCCCTTCCAAGTGTCCTTAGGAGGGGACACTCCCGTCCTGCAGGAAAGGAGAGAAGCGGACAGGGGCGCTGTGAGCCCCTGGGTCACCCGGCCCCAAGAACGGAGACCCAGTGACGGTGTGGAGGGCACCCCGGGGCGCAAAGGCCGCCTGCTCTGACCACCTCGGCCCTCACAGCGGGAGACGTGTCAGTGTCTTGTGACTGCTGTAACAAACTGTCACAAACTCGGTGGCCTGAACAACACACCTTTATTAGTCCAGAATTCTGAGGTCAGAAGCCAGGCACGGGTCTCACGGGGCTAAACCGAGGGGCTGGCAGGGCCGGTGCCTGCAGGAGGCTCAGGGGCCATCGGTCCTGCCTTTACCCGATTCTAGAGGACCCGTCCCTCCCTCCTGGCCCTCTCCCCAGCCCGGAGGCAGCTGCGTGCGTCTCCCGCTGGGCACCCCCTCGGAGAACCCAGGACAACCTCCCGTCTCAGCGTCCTTGACTCAATCTGTCTGCAGCATTCTCCTGCCACCTGCGGTGACACAGTCACAGTCCCCGGGACTAGGACAGGGACATCTCTGGGGGCCTGGTTCTTCCCTCCAGAGAGACAGCGTGCAGAGGGAGGTGACACAATGGCAGAAGCCACTCGTGGGTGCCTGGGAGCCGAGGTGCCGGGGATGTCCTGGGCGTCTGAACAGGAAGCACGCGGGAGCCCACGCCGGCCCGTCCCACACAGACAGCCGAGGGCCACGCCGAGTGCCCACAGTGTCTGGGCTGTGGTCCCCAACGCCACCTCCCACTGAGGGAATCAGGGCTCCTCGGGGAGGGGCTGCGTCCGGGGCCAGTGTGGGAGGGGACAAGGCGAGCCAGGAGCTCCGTGTTCCACCCAGGAGCCAGGAAGCCTTGAGGACATCCGGGCACGCCAGGGACAGGAGCCCACACGGAGAGGCCTCGTTAGGGAAAGGACTGCTGTGGCCTGGGGCACAGGTTTGACACGGCTGGTCACGGTCAGAGGCGCCAACTCCTCACCCTGAGAGTCAGTGAGTCACGGAAGCCGCGAGGACTTCTCCCCTCCCGCTGTCCCCGGGGGACCCAGGCTCTGGGTGGAGAGCCGCCTCTCCGGAGGGCACCAGCTGGCAAAGGACGAGGGATCCCAGGACGGGACGCCCCTGTTGGAGGACCCCGCGAATTAGCCCCAGGTGCCGGCCGGCTGTGAGCACCACAGGGACAGCCGGAATAGACGTCGTGGGTGGAAGCGCAGCCGGCCGGGCCCTGCGGGACCCAGCGAGGCTTGTTGGAGGGAGCTGGCTCAACCCGCCACAGGGACGCAGCGGGAACTGGGAGGCGGCCACACGGAGAGCCCCCGGCAGTGGTGCGCAGGTGAGCGCCAACAGCCTCCTGGGGGCAGGAGGCGGGGGTCCCGGTTGGTTGGCACCATTCGCCAGTTTCCTTGCTGTGAAGACTCCTGCCACGGTCGACCTCAAGCTACTATCACAGTGTCAACTGGCTCGAAAATTCCTGAAACTTTGACAATCAGTTGTCACGAGTCTGCTGGAGCCAGTACAAGCCGGCTCTGCACCCCTGCGGGCCGCGCTCAGGATGGGCCCCTGCAGCTCTCAGGGGCGCCGCCGCTGTGGACTCGCAGGCTCCTCTGCGGCACCGCGCCAGGTTGTGAGGTCCGCAGGGTCGGGCAGGTTCGCTGTTTGGGACAAGCTGCTGAGTCGCAAACAACAGAATCACTCCTGCTGAGCGGAGCGAAAGATTCATTCGGCGTTCACAGAATGGCAGAGAGGATGACAGAATCGGACATTAGACGGACCTTCCAGGAGAGACGACTCCAGACACCGTGGCCGGGGAGCTGCCACGAGTCCGGAATATTCCGCCTCTGTCGCAGTCTGGGCCAGCGGCACGGCTGCCTCACTCCCCAGGTAACGCGGGTCAGAGCCAAGTCTCGTGCCAAGGTGCCCGGCCGGGGGCAGAAATCACACCAGAAGCAGGGCAGGAGCAGGGAACAGCGTGCTGAGCCCACAGCCCTGCGAATAGGACTTGAGCCACATGGGGCAGGGCCACGCCCCTGCGCCCACCACGGGGATGGGCCACCAGCCTCTCAGCACCCGGCCACGCCTCCTGCTCTGCACTCCTAAGCAGGGGGCCTCCTCGCTCCCTGCGCCTCCTGCCCTGGCTTTGGGGGCCGTCCCCTTGCCGACCGCCGGGACCTGTCCAAGGTGGCCGGCCCCACGCACACTGCGTCTTTCCCAGCCCCCGCTGTGCAGGGAGCCAGGCACGGAGCCGGACCTGGGAAGCCAGTGCTGGCCGGGCCCTGCCTTCAGACCAGACCCGCCCCGCCTCCCGCCCGTGCCCTGGGCAGAGCCAGAGCCTGCTGGCCGCCGTCAGTGAAGGAGAACACACCTGGGCTCGTGCCCACGCTCACGTCCAGTGGGAACTGTCACCCACCCTCCCCGCAGGTCTCCTGTGGGCTCCGGCTCTGTGGCGGGAGGGGTCCTGGCGTCCCTCCTGCTCATGGCCCCTGCAGAGGAGGCTGGGTTGTCTTAGGGCCAGATTCCCACCACCAGGGCCCTTCCCTGAGAGGAGCACTTCACCCCCACGCTGCCAGCTCGCCGCTCCCAGCCCTCCACGCTAGGGCCCTGGCGGCCTCCAGCCTGTGCCTGTCCCACTGCCAGCGGGCTCGGGGCCTGAGAGAGCTGGAGCCTCCCTGTCCTCCCTGCCCTCCGTGGTCTCCCAGCTCTAGGACAGCGCCTGGACATGCGGACGGTCCTGCTGGTGGCTAAGCCAGACTCTGGCCCATGTCCCACGGCTGGACCACCCAAGGGTCCCACTGGGCAGGCACCTGGGGGCCCCAAATCCCAGACAGGAAGCCTTGAGTGTGGTGAAGGGTGCTAGGCCTGGGCTGGGGTTGGGGTTAGGGTTAGGGTTAGGCTAAGGGTGGTGTTGGGGTTGGGGTTAGGGTTGGGGTTGGGGATGGGGTTAGGGTTGGGGTTGGGGTTGGGGTTAGGGTTGGGTTGAGGTTGGGGTTAGGGTTGGTGTTGGGATTGGGGTTAGGGTTGGGGTTGGGGTTGGGGTTAGGGTTGGGGTTGAGGTTGGGGTTAGGGTTGGTGTTGGGATTGGGGTTAGGGTTGGGGTTGGGGTTGGGGTTGGGGTTGTGGTTGTGGTTGTGGTTGGGGTTATTTTGGCATTGTGTTGAGTGTGGGGCTGGGGTTAGTATTGGTTGGGGTTGTGGCTCCCTCGATGTCGGCGGAGCACCCCGAGCAGAGGCTGCAGAACTTGTGCAGCAGGAAGCTGAGCCTGGGCCCAGCCAGAGGGGCAAGGAGATACTGGCTGACCAGTGGCCCAGAGAGTACTACGAGCCTCCCACCCCACTCACCTCCCTCTTGCCTTGAAATACCCTGAAGCCTCCCCAGAAACATGACCCCTCCCTATCTCCACTCTTGGGAAGTGGGGGGACCCAGCCATAGACCCTGAGCGGCAGTTGCCCCAGGGTCCATCTGCAGGCTCCCCTTCTCCTTCCATGAGGGCCCCTGGGCGCCCTGATCCCAGACCTGTGACTTGCAGCCCTCCGTGGCCCTCCGTGGCAAAGGGCCTTTGCAGGTGTGGTCAGGCTGTGGCCATGTGCTGACCCTCCATGCTCCTGAAGCTCCTGTGAGGGCCTCTTACCTGAATGGCAGCGAGCCCAGGGTCACCCACGTCCCATGAGGCTGGTGCCTCCACTGAGACATCCCCTTTATCACATGCTCATCACCGTTGCTGGACGCCAAGCTGGGGCTGGCCCAGTGGCTGCTGACGATCTGGAAGCCCCCGTCAGGCAGTGCAGGGTGGGGAGCTGGGGCCGAGTCAGCCCGAGGGCCCATGGGGGCGTCGTGTTCGGGGCGTCCCTGCTCCCAGGTGGGCTGCAAGGAAGGGGGGCTGGGCCCAGGCAGGGCGTCATCCCGCGGGGGCTCCACTGCCCTCCTCAGCAAGTCTCCACATGGGTCCTGGGCCTCGCGGGGGAGGGACGGGGGCGGGGAGGGGACAGATGTCCCCAGGAGGGTATCCTGGAGCATTCCAGACACCAGAGAGGGGGCTCCAATGAGCAGGGAGGAGCTTCGGGGTCCCAGAGTGTTGAGGGCTCTGTGGTCCTCCTCAGAGGGGAGGTGCTTTCCCCTGGGTCCTGGGGGGACCCAGAGAGGCCAGAAAGGCAGCAGCTTAGGGACCTGGCTCAGGAAAGGGGGAGGGAGAGGAGCCTTCCGGCGACCTCTGGGTCTTCTCCCACCTCCTGGCAGCAGGAGCCGAGCGGGAGTCCGGGGGCAGGGGAAGGAGCCCCCCACATTCCCCGGCCCCACCTGAAGTGCCCCATGAGGGTAGGATTCGGGCTCTGGGCCGATTCTGGGGAAAGAGCAAATGAAGAGTCCCCGGGAGCAGGGAAGGGCCCCCCAAAGTGCCAGGCGAGCCTGGCGGACCCCCAGGACACAAGGGCAGAGGCAGAAGCCTGCCGTCCACACCCGGGCCTTGGTCTACACTCTTCTGCAGACCTAGGGTCATGTCTGCCAGGCAAACCCGCCGGGCGGCAAGCTCCCGCGTTTGTCAAAACAGTCTGCGTCCCTTTGCGCCCCACAGAGAGCCGGTGCCGCGCCGGCCCCCGACCCACACACCCTTAGCGTGAGCGTTCGAGGCTCTTTGCAGAAACCCCACAGCCCAGGCCCTCTGCTCGGTCGGAACATTGGACCTGGACACCCCGCCACGTGCTGGCCCCATCTGTGCCACGTGGGCCACAATGGCACCATGCCAGCACCCCGCACCCTAGGGTGCCACTTGGTTCTAGTTCTCACTGGAAGCGAACTCCTTCCTGCAGGTTTCTGTGTGGGTCGGCGTCCTCCAAGCACAGTGTCACCCGGGCAGGGCGACGGGAGGGCAGGTGAGCAGGGCGTGGACCCTGTCTCTGCCCGTGCCGGGCATGGCTTCCCGCCGGCTCCTCATCTAGACGGTGGGCAGAGCGATGCCCACCAAACCCTCTACGCCACAGATGCCCCTCAACGCACGCGGCACGTGCTGGTCACGTCTGGTCCAGGACAGTTCCTGCACACACCACCCCCGTACACACAGGCACAGGGCGGCGTGGGACGGGGTGGTACGGCATTTGGAATCTGTTGGCTGTTTCTTTTTAATGCACCATGACGGAAAAATGAGGACTTTGTTCCGATGAGCGTTTCCCATCTCTGCCGCAGCACGGCTGACGGGTCAGGCCCTGCCTGCGCTACATCGCGGAACCAGCGTGTGGCCGAGCTGTCAGGACACGGCAGGCCATGAGGACGGGGCACGCGTGCCCCAGGCAGGAGCTCACGTTCCCGCTTCAAGACACGTGACACTTTCCAAACACAGACCCCCCTTGATTTGTATTCATTATTAAGCATCTGCTCAATGAAGCATCTACACCTTATATTTTAAGTTCATAAACAATTTACACTTATCACTTCATTTGCACCCCCTCCAAATATATTCAAAGTAATTTTAAAATAAACACTCATACAAAAAGGCAGTAAGAAGTGAAATTAGAAATCAGAATCAGACAGGTGGAGGTGACGTCCACCCAGAGCGTGAAGTAATATGGGTAAGAAAATCGAGCACTAAATTTTCTCTGAGATTCTTGGCAGCAAAGGTGAAAAGAGAGAGTTTCTGGTGCTGGAGCAGAGGAGGCATCCCGTTGGTTGGTCTTGAAACATCAAACATCAGTCCACCCATCCTTAGAAAAGGAGCCGCTTTGGGTAGCAGAGAGTAGAAAAGCAAGGCACAGTAGCGACCCCGGCGGATGGTTCCGAGACGGTCAGCAGGGGAGGCAGGAGGCCGGTGGACCACATCTGTCTGGCTGCCGACGCTGCCCCTCGGGGGTCTACACTGGACCTTTCCCAGGTTTCTTTCCAGGTTTTTTCCCCTCTCGCTGGACTGAAATTTTGGCACAAGGGTTACCCTAAACAGACAATCTGAGCATAGACGAGATGTCGAACGGCCAGTGTGAGCCGTACATCCCACTCGGCTCTCTAGAAAACCTGCTCTCTGTGACTTTGCTCCGGGACAAGGGCTTGCGTTCAGATGCTCTCGGGAAGTACACGGTACACAAAGGAAGCCAGCGCCCCAGCAGGGGACTCGGCGCCTTCCGCAGGTGAATCCGCACCCAGGCCTCCGCACGGGCTCTCACCCGCGTGGAGTGCGCACCCTCCTCTCTGACTGCGTCCACTGCCCACGGGTGCCACGTGGGGAAGGAACACGGAATGTCATGATAGGCACCCAGGGTTGCAGTCCCAACGGGATCCCCTCCCAACCATGCTGTTGTGGGCAAGTCAGTCCATTTCTCTGAGCTTCGGTCTCCTTGTCCGCCCAGGGTCCAGTGGGGACGCTGCCCGGCTTGAGGACGCTGCCGTGACGAAACGTAACACGTGAAAGCGCTGTCTGTACACAGTGGCCGCGACCACCCGCCTCGAGGGGGAGCGAAGCCTCGGTCAGACTCCACCTGCTCCCAAAGCCACGGCGGCCACGGGGCCGGGGGCCGCCTGGAGCGGGCGCTAGGGCACCGGGCTGACAGGGTCTTTGGGGACGGGGACGCTGGGCAGGGACTTGAGGTACTCCAGGTGCCGCCTGGCATCCTCCTGGTTGTGGCGCACGTAGTACACCACGTAGGCGATGACCATGGCGAACCAGCCGAACATGGTGACCAGCATGGCCACGTCGGTGGTCTTGTGGTGGACGCTGCAGAAGCTGACGCCCGAGTCCAGCGCCTGGACCAGCGGCTTCCCCACGAACTCCTCCTGCACGGCTGTGTGGCAGGCCATCTCGTCCACCGAGTCGGGGTCCAGCTTCAGCTCCCACAGGGCCTCCTGCAGGGCACACTCGCAGTGCAGCGGGTTGTGGGACAGGCGTATCTTGGCACTGAGCTTGCCCAGGGCGTCCTTCGGAATCCTCCGGATGCGATTGTGGGACAGGTCCAGCAGCCGCAGGGGCCCGGCCAGGCCCGAGAAGGCAGCGGGGCCGATGGTCTCGATGAGGTTCTGCGACAAGTCCAGCTCTCTCAGCTGCGCCAGGTGCTGGAAGGCTCCGTTGGGGACATGGGAGATTTTGTTGGCATCCAGTTTCAGGAGCACGGTGTCCGTGGGGACGTCCTTGGGGACCTCCTGGAGGCCCTTAGCGCTGCAGAGGACAGCCACAGCCCCAGCGTGGTCAGGACACCAGCAGGGCTGGGGGCAGGAGGCGGCCAAGCGCAGGCAGAAGAGGAGGAAGAGGCAAGACCCTCGGGTGGAGACCGGCAGGGGCGAGGGGCTCCGCCTGCCCGCCGTGGCCATCCTGACGTGGCCTGGGCACAGAGGGTTCTCTCCTGCCCTCCGTCCGGGAGAAGCTGTCTCTGCTCGCGGCTCTGAAAGGGAGCAGGAAGAGAGTGGGCAGGGGAGCAGGGGTCAGCATCGTCCACCGGGCGTGTCCAGCTGGCACCCGCACGCTGTGACGGTGGGGGACCTCACACGCACACGGAAAGGCCTGTGGCAGGGATCACACCTCATCAGACACACCTGCCCTGGAACCCGTTTCTGCAGACGCCCCTGCGGCCACGGGAGCATGTCACGCTGAGGACAGCTGCCCGCTCGCGGAGGACAGGCGCTCAGTGGCTAGAGGACCCCTCGCAGGGGCTGGGCCAGGGCTGGGTGGCCGGGACCCCCCAGTTCCTCAGGGCTGGAGACCCCAGGCCGGCCGGGCTCCGGGCCGGGTGGGCGCGGCGCCGGGGGCCACTCTGCCCGTCCGCTCCGCAACCCTTGACCATCACGACAGATCAAGCTCTGCTCCCGTCCCTAAAAGGACAGCCGCGCACCGGCCCGCCTTTCACCCCAGCTGTCTGAGCGGCGAGAAGGAGAACGGGAGACCCAGCCCTGTGCGCGCGGCCGCGCTGGGCGTGGAGTGGCGGGGCCGCGCGCGGGGCCGGCGGGGCTCGGACCCGGACCCAGACCCGGACCCGGACCCGGACCGCACTGGGGGGTGGGGGGCCAGGGTAGGGTCCGCACTCCCGGGCGGGGAGGGGCTGTACCTGTGCGGCCGACGCTGCTGTGCGCGCTGCTCTCGGCCTCTCGGAGCCCGTGCGCCCCGGCGACTCCCCGCGCGGCCGCCCGCGCCCCCGCGCCCCCGCCACCCGTGCCCGCGCCCGCGCTCGCTCGCTGGGAGGCGGCGCTCGGCCTGTGCGGCCGCGGGGCGGGGCGGGAGGGCCTCGGGGGCGGGGCCTGATCGAGAGGGGCGGGGCCAGAGGCGGGGCATATGGGGAGACCTGAGCGGGGTTTGCGGGAAGGCTGGGGCGGGGTCCTGGGCGTGCCCTGGAGCGGGGCGGGGCCTGAGAGAGAAGGGGCGGGGCCTGAGGGGCGGGGGCGGGGCTTTCCGACGCTACGGGGCAGGCGTGAGCCACCCCACGGGGCCGTGCGAGCCGCGGGCGGGACCGTGGGCGGGGCTGCGGGCTGTGGGCGGGGCTTGGGGTTGAGCGGGGGCGGGGCTTATGGTGGGCGGGGCCGCCCATCTGGGTTCCTGGGTTCCCGGGCCCCTTCCAGCCCAAGAGCCCCACCTGCAGCCCTGTCCGAGGTCGGTGCGCGTGGGCTTCCCGAGGAGGGCAGGGAATGCCAGGTGGGGGCATTTGAGCTGAACCCGAGCCTCCTCAGGGTCCTTTAAAGTAGCTTTATGTGAATTAATTGATAGACAATGAACCACATATTTAAATTTGATACGTTTGCATATTTGCATACACCTGTGAAACCGTCGCTGCAGTCTAGACAGTAAATGCCCCAAAGTTTCCCCTTGTCCTCCCCGCCTTCCCTCCCCTCACCAGGCTAGCACTGGTCTGGTTTCTGTCACTACAGATTAGGTTGCATTTCCTGTTTTATATAAATGGGATTATAGAGTGTGTACCTTCTGGTCTACTTCTTTCAGCATAATTATATACTGGGGCTCACCTGTGTTGATGGGTTTGCCGATAGGTATTCCTTTTGGCGCTGCGTAGTGCTGATTGCACAAAAACCCCACAGTTTGTACATCATTCACCTGTTTATCCGCATTTGGGCTGTTTTCAGTTTGGGGCTCTTAGAAATAAAGCCGGTGTGAACGTGTGCACAAGTCTCTGGACAACTGCTTCTATTTCTCTTGGTTAAACCCCTAAGAGTGGAGAGTGGCTGGACCATATGGTAGCTGTAGTTAAGCTGTTCAGAAACTGACAAAGTGATTGTACCATTTTACATTCCCACCGATAGCGTACGCTCCATATCCTCACCAACACTTGGTGTGGTCCGTCTTTTTAATTTTAGACGTTCTGTAAGTGGTAGTGATGGATGGAGTTGTGGTTGTGATTTGCATTTCCCTGGTGGCTGATTATGTTGCGAATCTTTCATCTGTTCACTTGCCGTCTTCCGTAAGGCAGTGTTCTGTCAAAATCTTTTACCCACTTTTAACTGGGTTGTTTTCTTACTATTGAGTTTTGAGAGTTTTTTGTGTATTCTAGATACAATTCCTTTATCAGATATGTGATTTGTAAATATGTTCTCTGAGTCTGTGAATTGTCTTTTCATTCTCTTAACAGGTTTTCAAAGAGCAGAAGTTTTTAATTTTGAGGAAGTCCAATTTATCAATTTTTTCTTTGATGGATTGTGCTTTGGGTGTTACATGTTAAGAAATCTTTGCCTAACCCAAAGTCACAGGTTTACATTTGAGTCCATTATGCATTTTGAGTAATTTGGGCAGGCGGTGTGAGGTATGACTCAGTTTACTTTTGTGTATTTGGATAATCAGTTTTTTAGAACTGTTCATTGAAAGGCTATCCTTTCTCTAGTTTGCCGGGAGTTTTTATCAGGAATATAAGTTGGATTTTGTTTCCTCCACATCTGTTGAGAATCTCTTTTTTTTTTTGGTCTGTTAATATGATAGATTACATTGATTGACTTCCAAGTGTTAAATCAGCCTGTGTTCTTGGTCTAAATCCCACTGGTCATGATGTATTATCATTTTTATACGTGGTGAATTATTTAGCGAATGTTCAACTGCTGAGGTTATGGTTTTTACTGAATGGCGATAGTTTGTATCATTCAAAGAAATGTCCATTTCCTCTAAGTTGTTGAATTTATCAGCATAAAGTTGTTCATAATATTCCCTCATGATCGTTTTAATCTCTATAGAGCATGAAGTGATATCACTTCTCTCGTTCCTGATATTGGTAATTTCTTTTTCTTTCACTGATCAGTCAGGTGAGAAGGTTATTAATTGTATTGACTTTCTGAAAGAGCCAGTTTTTGGTTTCATTGATTGTTTCACTTTTTTTAAACTGATGAGTTCCACTCTGATCTTTATTCTTTCTTTTGCTTAGATTGGGTTCAACTTTCTCTCTTTCAGTTTCTTAAAGTGGAAGCTGGGGCCACTGATTTGCAACCTTTTTCTTTTTAGTACAGGCATTTTAGTATTTTAAATTTCCCTCTCAGTACAGTTTTAACCACAGCCCAGAAATTTTGACATGTTGTAATTTCATTTTGACTAAGTTTAATATAATTTATAATTTCCCGTCTGATTTCTTTTTTGAATCCTGAGTTCAGAAGCATGTTATTTCACTTGAAGATATTCGGAGATTTTTCCAGAGGTTTTTCTGTTTTTGGTTATTAATCTAAACCCACTGTTGTCAGATGACATATTGTATATGTTTTAGATCCTTTTAAATTTATCGATAGTCATTTTCTGGCCCAGAATAGGGTTGATGATTGCTGCATGTGAACTTGAACGTGTATCTCGTCTTTCAATGGAGTGTGCAATACGTGTCAGGGAGGTCAAGGTGGCCGATCGTGTTATTTGCGTGCTGTGTTATTATGGACTTTGTCTACTTGCTCTATTAATTATTGAGAGGGCGTGTTGCAATCTCTGGCAGCAGTTACGGACCTGTCTGTCTGTGCCTGCAGCTCTATCAGTTTTTGCTTCGTGCATCCAGACTGCTAGGTGCTCTTGGTTAACTGACTCCTTTATCATTAAGAAATGACCCTCTTTTCCCGAGACGCTTCAACCTGAAGTCTATGCTATCTGACATGAACATAGCCACTGCGGCTTTCTGTTGACGAGGTCAGCACGAGATATCCTCTTCCGTCCTTTCACTTCCAACCTCGTGCCTTAAAACTCCTTCAAGCAGTTCCCTCGGGAATTCCACACTGTCAACGTCTCCCTCCATGTGTGAATCAGCTCCCAAGGGAAAGAGGGTGACTTTCCAGTGGAGAAACCACCCGTCTACGTGACAGGGTTAGGATCGTCGGTGATTAGACAGACTGACATCGTGTACCCGTGACATCCCTGCAAACGTGCCTCACCTCGTTTGCACACACAGACACGCCGAACTGGAAGTTTACAACAGGACTGGGCAGTGGGCACCAAAGCAGAACAAGCATGAAACGCAAGACAGGGCTGAGTGACTGTTACAGATTGGAAGAGACTAAGGAGAAGTAACAGCTAAATGCGCCGCGCGATGCTGGCACAAAGAATGGCACAAAGATGCTGGCACAGTCAGTGGGGACTGGTGAGCCTGATTCGGGTCGGCAGTTGAGGTCGTGTGGTCGACGGTGACTTCCTGGCTTTGATCACTCACGCTGGAAGTGGTGATGCCTCCACTCGGGTATGTCCTCTTGCAATTTCTTTCCTTTCCGTCCCATCTGGCTTTCATTCCCGTGACCCCCAGCATGGCACGGCAGGTGTGGCGTGAGCGCCCCGCAGCGGGACACGGCCCCATCCTGACCTCACGCTGTTGCTGCCATAGCTCGCACTCACACGTGTGTAATAAACCCCACAACACGGCAGCATTACTTTCGCTTTAGACATTCATTTATCTTTCAAAGAGATTAAGATAACACGAGCTTGGAAGCTGGTGTGTTAAAAATTGAAGAGATGCCAAAGCCCAGCCTAAACATTAGAGAATATGTTTAATATTTATTGATTTGAGACAGACTCACTATGTTGCCCGGGCTAGAGTGCCGTGGCGTCAGCCTAGCTCACAGCAACCTCAGACTTCTGGGCTGACGCGATTCTCCTGCCTCAGCCTCCCAAGTAGCTGGGACTACAGACACGTGCCACTGTGCTCGGCTAATTTATTCTACTTTTAGTTGTTTGGCTAATTTCTTTCTACTTATAGTAGAGACGGGGTCTCACTCTTGCTCAGGCTGGTCTCCAACTCCTGAGCTCAAGCGATCCGCCCGCCTCGGCCTCCCGGAGTGCTAGGATTACAAGTGTGACCCACCGGGCCCGGCCAAGGAATATTTTTAATATTTAAATTAAACAAATTAATGCAGTTACCACCTAAAATGACACTGCAGACATGGATGAGGCCGCAGACATTGCGTGGAGTGACAGAGGCCAGACGCACGGAGCACGGGCTGGCAGTCCCATTTTAGGAAGTTCGAGAGCAGGCAGGACTCTGGATGGGGAGGGGTCGGAGGTGGGGAACGGGCCGTGGGGTTTGGAAGTGTGCAGTGTCCCGGTCCGGGAGCTGCCTGTTAACAGAAGCCAAACGCCATTGCTGGTCACGCTTCAGCTCTGTGCACGTGACTAAGTGCCGGTTATGCCTCGGCATGAAAAACAGTGACACGCAGCGTGTCCGCGAGTCACAGGCGATGCCGGATCACAGGGGTGAACAGCGTGTGCAGCAGTTGTGTCGCACGCTCGCGTAAAGTCGCTTGGTCAGCGTTGACTTTGGGTCCCCTCAGCTCTGCCCGTGTGGCCTCCCTGCCTCCCCCGGGATGCTGCCGGGGTCTTCCGGGGAAACCTGGCTTGCTGCCCACTCTGGAACTCAGCCCGTGCTCCCAGAAACACCGGGGAAACCTTCTCATGCCACCCTGGCCCCGTGGTCTGGCCACGGTGGCCTCCCTTCTGGCTGTAACCGGCTCGGGGCTAATTCTCTCGCTCACTGATCCTCCCGGAACCCAGGCCGCGTGGTCTGGGATAAAACGCAGCGGCCGCAGCTGGTTAATGGGCCCTGCCAGGAAGGCTGTGTGGCCGCGAGGTATGAGTGCATCTGTCGTCTCTCTGGGGATCCGCGTGGCGGAGCTGGGCTGGCCACATCCACAAGGCCGGGATGAAATCAGGGAAATGACTAACACGTCCCTGGGGAGGCCGGACGCTGCCCTCCCAGCCCTCCCCCGGGAAGCCGGGGCCCATCCGGGAGTGCGCTGGCTGCCCTGCCTTCCTCCTGGTCCCCTGCCACCTGCCTCCACATGGTCCCACAGCCGGCCTCTGCCCCTCACCCAGCCTGGGGACCCTCACACAGAGCCCCAGGCCTGCAGGTAAGCAGGGGGCGCACCACGGCGGGTGTGGGCCGGCCGCCAGGGCAACTGTGCTCTCCGGAGAGCTAGGCACCAGCCGCTGCCTCTCAGCAAATTGGTCCTTGGCAGCTTTGGGCAGCTGCTCCCTGGATTCCTGGATCTCCCTGGATTCCTAGATTTCTCCGCCTCACTTTGCAAACCTGGACAGGAAAACCAGAAAGAAGGCCAGGCGATGGCTCTCTTTGTGAACTGAAATAAAATCTAAACCCCTCCACCAGCCAGCTGAATGGACCCCGTCTTGGCCGAGGGCCCCCCAGAAAAACGGAGTTGCCGGCCACGAGGAGCAGGGAGGTCAGACACGCCTCGCCATGCCCTCCTGTTTGGAGTTCCTCTTTGTAATGATAAGACACTAAATCATTAACAGGCCTGGGCCATGCACGACAAAGGTTGAACCGCACCCACCGGCCCAGCCATCAGTGTGCTTAGCAGACCCCTCGAGTCCAGTGCATGTCAGGGGCTTGTCTCCGATGAGCAGACTTCCTTATCTAACTGAAAACATTCCAAGCCTTTAGACAAAGTTCATTTCTTTAACCAATTGCAAATCAAAGAATCTTTGATTTATAGCTCACCTATAACCTGTGAGCTACCCCGCTTTGAGATGTCCCCCCTTTTCGGGCCAGTGTGTGCCTTCCAGGTATTGATTTATGGCTCTACCTGGAACCCCTGTCTCCCTAAATGCATAAAACCAAACTGTGACCCAGCCACAGCGAGTCCACCTGCTCAAGGCTTCTTGGGCGTGGTTCTCGGGGCCGTGGTCACACATATTCCGCTCAGAATAAACCTCTTTAAATCATTTTACAGAGTTTGGGTTCGTTTCTGTTGACACCTCCTGGGCCTCCGAGCAGGGCCTGTGCAGCCGGCCCGTCCTTCCCCAGAGCCCCCCAGCTGACTGCCCCTCCCCCAGCTTTCGGGGACTGCCCCAGGGAACCTCATGTGTTCAGCTTTCTCCCCACCCCCCCATCCCCAGGCCTCTCACGCTTCCTCCTGCTCCAAGTTGTCCAAGTTTGGTCTATTTTGTTGACATTTTCCAAGAGCTGCTTTTTGAATATATTTATCATGCCAATTCTTTATTTTTTCCTATTTCATTAAATTCTGATGTCGTCCCAGCCTTCGCCTCTGGACTCATTTTGTAGCTATTTTTTGAGCCTCGAGTCGTAAACTTAGACCATCTATTTCCATATTTTTACTTTCAAACAAGTGCATGTAAGGTTACAAATGTTCCTCTGAAAACCCGCTCTGCAAAAACCGTCTCTCACGCCCAGTTCTCCCTGCTGGGCGCGGGCCGGGCAGGGTGAGGGAGGACGGCGCCCGGCTCAGCGTCCTCGCCTGCTGCCCACGTCCCCGTGACCTGCGCTGGGGCAGCATCTGCTCGTGATCTCCCTGCCGGGAACAGCAGCGACGCCTCCGTGCACGAGGCTGCCCGGGGGAGGACGGCAGCCCCCCACCCCCCCGGGGCACAGAGCACCCAGATGCCGGGCAGCAGCGGCCTCGCCGAGCCGGCCGTCTAGCGCAAGGCGTCCCGAGAGGACGCAGGCAACTGACCCTCCACGTTCACCTGTCCTTTCATGGCACACGCCCCCGGTCCCAGCGTCACTGTCCTGGTGCCGTGGCTGACGGGGGAGGTGCCTTGGAAACCCGTCCAGATCCGCTCCCTGGCGTGGTGCCCACTCGGTTCCTCTGAACGTCTGCGTGTGTCTGGGCGGGAGGTGCCTCCTCCGGACCTTCCCGTAGCCGGGTGGCTGTGCTGGGTAGGTTCAGAGTCATGCGGACACCTGTGGAATGTTTGCTCGTATGTCCTTCACATGTGCAACATGTGTGTTTATGTACATGTGTGTATCTACATATATTATACTTGACTCATGTGTAATATGTGATGATATATAAAGATACACAGATACATGTAGACATCCGCACACACATTTGTGCACACACGCACGCACACACGTGTGCACTCACAGAACGGCCCCAGGCCTGCGCACTGCCCTGTTGCCTTTTGCTTCCTGGGTCCTGATTTCTGAAAGGAATCCGAGATCTCAACTATTACTGTGAATTCGCCAATTCCTCCCCAAATTCCTGCGAGTTTTGCCTGATACATTTGAAAGCTCTGGTGTTGGGCAAGAGTCATGATGGTGACGTCTTCTTAGTGGGCTTGTGCCTTTTCCAGTGAAATGTCCTCTTGGTCCCTAAAGGGACGGCGAGCGTTTGGCCCTGAGTTCTGCTGTCTGACAAGTCGCTGTGCAGCTCTTAGGCTTCCGCCCGGCACAAACTCCCCCTGTTTTCAGGTATTAAATGTCACTTTGTTTGGGGGTGAGTCTTCGTATGTGGAAAGTAGCAGGAATTTGTTGTGCTTTTTGTTTTTTTGTTGTTTTTTTTTTTTTTTTTTTTTTTGAGACAGAGTCTACTCTGTCACCCGGGCTAGAGTGCCGTGGCGTCAGCCTAGCTCACACCAACCTCAAACTCCTGGGCTCAAGTGATCCTCCTGCTTCAGCCTCCCGAGCAGCTGGGACTACAGGCATGCAGCACTATGCCCGGCTAATTTTTTCTATACATTTTTAGTTGGCCAATTAATTTCTTTCTATTTTTAGTAGAGACAGGGTCTCACTCTTGCTCAAGCTGGTCTCGAACTCCTGAGCTCAAATGATCCACCCGCCTCGGCCTCCCAGAGTGCTAGGATTACAGGCGTGAGCCACAGTGCCCGCCCAATGTTGTGTTATCTTTTTTAACCCCAATATGAGAATCTGCACTTACATGTGCTGTGGTTACTGACACGTTTAGATTCTTCCCTACTTTTTAATTTCGTATTAATTATTTCTTATTGGCATTTTCTCTATCCTTGATTTTTTTTGGTGTTCCGTTTACTTCCTCGAGTGGTGGAAGTCCTTCCTCTATTTCCGTCCTGCTAGTGGGACCCTGAAGTCCTGCTTCCACGAGTCTAAGGCTGCGCTTGTCTCCCGGCGCTTACGTCTGGTCGCGTCTGCTTCCTTCCTCCCGTGCAAGACGAGGCCCTCGTCCCTCTCCCGCTGCCCCACCGCCCTCCTCTGCCTCCCCACAGTGAAGCCACTTGGGGTTTTAATTCTAGGCTACTGTTCGGTTTTCAAAAATATTTTCCAGCTTCACTGAGGAATAATAGACAGACAGGAACCATCTGTATCCAGGTGCACGGCTTGTCCTGACGCATGCGCGCATCGTGAACAGCCGACGCAGCGGCCATCGGACACCCCACCCTCCCAGTCAGCAGTCTCTCTCCTTCCTTTCCTCTGTGTGCGGCGGGAACACTGGACATCCGTTCTCCCAGCAAACTTCAAGCACATGGCACGGTTGTTAACCGTGGGGAGAACTGCACACGCCCTGGTGGCCGCTGCACCGTGCACTTAAAAGCGGTCAGGACGGTGACGTTCGTGTGGCGCATGTTTGAAGAGAGCAGAGCGGCCGTCCCCTTTGTGGCTGCCGCTGTGGTCTGGTCCCTGGCTGCCACCCCTTCCCTGGGCGCCGCCATCAGCACAGATGTTTCTGGAACCTGCAGACATGGGGCGACACCTGCCCTGGGCGGGGAGCTCAGCTCAGCAAGAGCAGGACGGCGCCGGGCACAGGCGGAGTGAGTTACGGACAAACTCGGCAAAGTGGACTTTGCCACCAGTGGAGGGACACGCGTGGCCGGGAACACGTGGCGGGTGTGGATGGAGGGCGGTGACGTGAGCCCGGTCTGGTGGCTGCACTGGTGGCTTCAAACTCGTTGCTTCGGAGCCCCCAGGCCGAGGTGCTGGTGGTGGGGCACGTCCGGGGCCGCCCGGCCGCTGCCCAGAGCCCCGCACCAGCTCCCGGCGTGACTCTCCCGAAACTGGTGGGGGGAGAGCTTCTGCGCAGGGAGCAAGGGGGCAGCACTGCCGGGCGAGGGGGGCCTGGGGACAGGGAGGTGGCCAGAGAGCTTGGTTCAGGGACAGAGGCCTGCCCAGGGAGGGTGGCCATCACCCGTGGCCCTTGCCCCGTGACCAGGCGGTCCTTGGGCTCCGTGGGAGCTCTTGCTGGGACGAGTCAGTGCCACCCCCCAGGGGAAGCCAAGGGGGAGGGTGCGGGGTGCCCGAGTCCCAGCGTGGAGGGCTCAGGGTGACGCCAGGGCCGGGGTTTGGGGAGAGGAAGAGGAGCCGCCAGGTCACAGCAGAATCCTGAGTTTGGGTTGGGGAGGCCTGCGGGCGCCCATGGGAGACACCGTGGGAGGCGCCCACGGGCCGCAGGAAGCTTGCCCGTGGGTCAGAGAGCGCTCGGGTGGCCCAGACGCAGCGCCCCAACCACTGCATGCACGTCAGCAACTTTATTTTTGGGGAGCGGAGACGGGGCGGCCAGGCCGACCTGAGACAGATTTGATGTCTTGGGTTTCACGGCGTTCTCTGGCTTGGTGACTCCCGATAGTCTATGCCTCCGTGAGTCGTGACACCAAACCAGGAGGCCCCTGGTGTCCCCAGCCCCCTGCGGCCCCTCCTCCTTCCTGGGCATGGCCGGCACGTGGCTCCGGGGAGGGCCGGAGGGAGAGCTGGGGCCCGGTGCCTCCGCGGCCTGTCCCTGGTGCGGGCCAGGCAGAGGTCGAGTTAGGTCACGTCGGCACGCGGAGGCCATCTGGGGGGCATGGCAGGTCACCACCCCAAGTCCTCACAGGATGGGTCTGAGGAGGCCACAGGGACTCTGACTCCAGGAAACTCAGTCTTGGTCCCACGCACCGTGGCGGACGTGCTGCCCAGCTTGACATGACCAAGGAGGGGATGGGCCACTGTGAAGACCAGGCTCCCGGCTGGCAGTGCTGACCCCTCACCTCTGGGTGGCCTGTCCCCTCCTTGAGCTCCCCCCTCGGGGCACCTTGACACTGTCCAATTCAAGAGCTCGTCTGGCCGGCAAACTGGGGGTGGCCACGAGGGGGGCAGACCCACCGAACCACGCCACGTGGTGCCCAGTGTCGGCCCGAGTCCCGTGTGGGCGCGGCAGAGAGAAGCCCACGTCCCCGATCGCCGGCCGCAGCTGGCACTGCTGGGCCCAAAGCCGCAGTCAGTAGTGGGCCCCGAACAGGGCGGCCACCTTCTGGAGGAGGGTCTTGTGGTTCGCGTACAGGGGGATGCGCTTGTCCACCACCTGCCACCGGATGGACACACCCCGGTCGTGGGGGTGCAGGTTCTGGAAGGACAAAGGTCTAGCTTAGGAACACGCAGGCTTGGGCTAAGGACAGGGGTCACGTCCCTGCGAAAGGCTGCACAGTGGCAGGGAGGCCACGGCAGCCTCACCCTGGACACCCCCTAGTGGCCTCCCCAGAGGAGCCGGGTCCCAAGGCTGCACAGGACCCTCGTGGTCACCTGTCCAGCCCTCTTAGCACCAGCCACATGCTGTGGCCCTCCAGCCTCTCCCGGATGTCCCTTGGTCCCCTCTGGATAAGACTGAGTCCTACAGCCTCCACTCTCTGGCCCTGGGGCCCTGGGAGCCCCGGCATGTCCAGAGCACCCCGTGTCCGCCCCCTCCCCGGAGCCCGAGCCCACACCGAGTTCAGCCTCTTCAGCTCCAGGTCGTTCTGGTCCTGGAAGTGGATGCTGACGGCCACCGTCTCGATCCAGGCGTTGTCTGTGTTCCTCGGGTCGTCCATGTACCCTTTGTACACCTGCGGGGAGAACAGGCTGAGCCCGCCGGCCCCCACCCAGGGGCTTCTTCCAGCGAGGGGCCCCCGGGACTCCACCTGCATCAGATGGCCCCGCCGGGCCGGCTCTGCCTCTGTCCCAGCCCTGAACACGGCTTCTGCCGCCGGCCTGGCCCCCGCCCTGCCCCGCCCAGCCAAGCCGGGGCTGCCCCACGGCTGCCTCCTTGCCGATGCGTCACAAGGGCTCCCGGCCCCCGTCCTGCTCCCTGCTCTCTCCAGCCTTGGCCTGGCTCCACGGCCCTCGGACACGACCCTGGCTCTGGGCAGGGTTCACGAGGGGTGGTGGAGCGCCTCCGGGACACGGCTTGTGGCACCAGCCAGACTCAGAGGCCGCCTGCCTGCCGCAGGGGCCACTCGTAATGAAAGCCCAGAACAAAATCCAGGGGCGGGAGCTGGTGCGGTGGGGAGGGTGGGGGCTGCGCGTGCAGAGGAGGGACGGGCGGGGCCACGCTGCAGTGTGGACCTGCTGAAGGCCACGGAATCGCTCACTTTGAAATGGATAATGCCCAGTGAATTTATTGCAGGGAAAAATAAATGCTTTAGACGGTAAAAAAAAAGAGGTGGCCTGGCACCCCGTGGGTTGTGTCGGCCACGCATGGGAACCCGCTGGTGGGGGGTCAGGCTGCGGCAGGTTCACTCGAGCCCACCCGAGACGGACCACAGGACTGATAACAATTGGCCGCCCACCCCGAGCACAGTTCAAATAACCCCTGGGCCGCGCGGGCGACAAAATACCAGGGAGTCCTGAAGCAGGCTGAGGTCAGCTTGTAAATGTGACCTAAAAATAGGACCGTCCCGGTCGAGAGAAGCAGCCCGTCATGGGAAAAGGCGCCGTGGCCGTTTTTTATTAAGAGCGTCTGTGTCTGTCCACGGAGACGCCGGGGCGGAGCCCGCTGGGGGAAGGTCGAGGTTTCCAGGAAAGTACACGGGGCAGCCTAGCCGGGCGGTCCCCACATGGGGGAGCGTGAGGGGCGTCACTTTCTGGTTCACGGGACACACAGGTGGGAGCAGAGCGAGGCCTTACCTCCGTGCTGTGCTTCAGCAAGTTCTCGAAAGACGGCCAGGACTCCTGCCGGAGGATCTGCTTCAGCTTCCGGGGCAGCGTCTCGCCCGGCTCCGGGGAGCCCTGGGCAGGGGGTGAGGGCAGGTCAGCGAGGCCCCCACGCCAGACCCCAGGCCGCCCTGGCGCCGGCTCCGCTGGCCACACGCCCGGCGCGGGCAGCCAGCCAGGCCCCAGCAGCCACAGGCAGGCAGCGTCTGGCGGCCGAGTCGCCTGTCTGGGGGCTGGAGTGACGCTGTCCAGGGCCCGCTGTCCACGGCAGCACCAGGACCCAGCACCGCCTGGGCGGGGTGTGGCGGGCCAGAGGCACGACCTCTGGGACGGGGACCGCCCGAGACCCCAAGCCCCGGCCTTGCCTCAGCCTCTCTGTGGGGTGGCGGGCACCCCTTCACCGCCCTCCCCCGCCCTCGCAGGGGCGTCCTGTCGTCCTGTCGTCTGGGATCCCATCTCTCCGCCCAGCTCCT
>CAUYPO010117367.1:0-34211 GCA_963574435.1 Cheirogaleus major | reverse complement strand
ACATAAAAAGGCATAAAAAAGAAATAAAGAACTTAAGAAAGTATAAGGCACATTTTATGAATAGTAAGTTATATACTTACACTGTACAGATAAAGGGCTAAAAAAGTAATCTCATGAATTCTAAATGCTAAGCTTAAAAGCCTGGCTAGTAAAAGGCAAGGGGCACACAATGAGGTAGCAATTCACACACACCATAGTGACTATAATAAAAAAACACACACAATAGCAAGTGTTGGCAAAGATGTGAAGTAATTAGAACACTCATACATTGCTGGTCGGAATATAAAATGGTCCAGCACTTTGAAAAACAGTCTGGCAGCTCCTTAAAAGGTGAAATAAGGTTACTATATGACCCAGCAATTCCACTCCTAAGTATATACTCAAGAGAAATGAAAATCTATTTCCACACATAAACACACATAAATGAACATGAACATGTACATGAATGCTCATAGCAGCATTATTCTTAACAGCCCATAAGCAGGAACAGCCTATGTCATTTCCTGCTTAAAATCCTTCAATGGCTCCCCAATGCTCTCAGAATAAAGATCAATACCTTATCTACCGTACCGTAGCCTCAAGTCACTACATGATCTGATCCCTGCCTCCTCCAGCTTCCTCTTGTGCATCTCCCCTTGTTTTCCTCAGTCCAACTACACTGGCCTTCTTTGAGACTGTTAAACTATCCAGCCCTCTGCAGAGATCATGGTTTTCCCAAATTCCTTCTCAACTTTAATTCTCAACTGAAACATCAGCCCCTCAAGAAAATCCAATCAGATGCCCCATACAAAACAAGTACCCTGGTAGCCACTCTCATAGCACTTTGTGCTTTTCATTCTTTCCACTTACCACAGTCTCTTCTTACATATCTTTGCAAATGATTTGATTAATGCCTATGTCCCCAAAGACTTTAAACTTCAAGAGGGAAGGGACGATGCCCTTTTTGTTCAACATTCTATTCCTAGGACCTAGCGTGGTACCTGGCACAAAGTAGACAATCACGAAATATTTGTTGAATAAGTTAATGAAAGAATGAATGAGAATGGTCAAAAGACTGGATTATTCTAATCAAATTAATCAGAAGCCATGACCAGAACATACAAGGTAAAATATGAAAGATAAACAGAAAGCCTAGTTTTCCTTCTGAGTTAATTGTGTGCATATTATTTTATATACCATGTATCATTAAAAGACTTCCTAGAAAAATAATAATAAAAAAAAAAGACTTCCTAGAACACTGAGACAAACATTTCTTTAAAAAGGCTATGTCTTAAAAGAATGACAATCTTCAAACAATTGGTAATAATTGGTTTTGACTATGTTATTTCCACTGGGATGGTTAGAAGAGAAGTAGTTGGTAATTGAGAAATCAGGATTTTAGTCCTATCTAGCTACCAGCAGTATCTTCGGCCGAGTCACTTAATCTCCACTCCACATTACACTTTCTCTTTGTGAAAAAGTACCAATTGGACTACATTAGTGGTTCTTAACTTTTTTGGTGGTCACAGACCTCTTTGAGAATCTCACAAAAGCTATTCCTTGAATTGCTTATAACGTCAGACTTTAAGGTTAAGAACCTTGGCCTAGATGATCCCTTTTAGTCCTAATGCAGTCCAGGGCTTCTGAAATGAGTATTCTACCTTTTATAACATTCACACAGTATCTAGATGAATATCGAAAAATTAAATTGACTAAACATTTATATATATATACACATGTGCACACACATATGCTAAAATATAATAGCTTCATATGTGAAATATTTAATAGTTTTAAAATATTTTAATTATGTAATCACCATCTTAGTCTTGAATCTCAAGACACATAAGACTAAATAGAATCAATCCAATATTGTGTTCCTACAATAAAGTCTTTAAGAGAGTATTTATGTAAAATGGAGTCAAAGGAAAACGGAATCCAACAACTACATTTATTTCAGGAGCTCTGGGCTACTACTGTGTAAATTCAACATCCTTGCTTATAGATAAATAGAAATGACATTCTATCAAGAGATATAAGCCACAATTTCTTTAAATATTTTCATTGTTTATATTAAGTGACTTTACCAAAAGTGTAGCTATCTTTTAAAATGCATTTGACACATATTCTAATTTAGCTAAGCAGTGATTCTCCTTCAAATGTCTTACATTTCAAAATATACCTGCAATAATTTAGGGGAGAGAGACTCCTTAATAATATGTATATGGTTGGCTCAGTAACTCTTCTCTCTAAATATTTTCACCAGGCTGAACTGGAACAGATGAATATAAACTTAATCGACTCCAGGATATCACCCTTGCTGGTGCCCAAGGTTATGTTTACAAGGCTTCTTATTCTGTGATTCACGCACTGACTCTAACCTTGTGACCTCGGCACACTGGAGCTGGTTATTAGCTTCAGTGGCCTGACTCATTTGGAGTACTTCTTGTCTGCCAAGGTGAAAATGGAAATGCTTGACTTGGAGTAATCTTGTACTTTCATTTCTGACAGCACACTCATTTTTCAAATACCACATATGGTTTTCCTTCACAAGTCTCTTCCCAAATCTGCAGACCATATTCCATTTCTTAGAGTTCAGCCGCCTTTTACATCTCAGCAAACTGTCTATCCTCACTGCTTCCATTTTCTCAGTACCCACTCACTGCTTAATCCCTTGCAATCTGGCTTCTGCCTCTATCAATCTCCTGAAATGGCTCTTTCTGTAAATACTAATGACCTGCTTACAAAAATAAAATGGTCTTTTCTCAGTTCTATAATCTATCTATATTTATCTATAATATAAATTCTCATCTCCCTGTAGCTACATATTATTGTGGTTATCCTACCTCTCAGTTTAATTTAACCAACACTTTCTTGAGTACCTACTATATGCAAGATACTACTGTTCTAGGAACTCCTGGAGATACAGATATAAATATGACCAGGTTGCTTGATGCTTTTGGTGGGCTTTCACTACGATGTACTTAACACAAGTACACAAGAAAAATATAACACAACATAGAAGATGATAAATGAGTGACAGAAAAACAAAGCACTCGGGGATTTAGAGACTGAAAAGCTCAAATACAACTTGAACATAGAGGCTCAAAAAGGCTTTTATGAAAGAAGTAGCATTTGGGGTTTGCTTGAAGATAGAAGAGGTTCAACATGTTCTCAACAATTTCACTATGCAAAGGAATGGCATGAAAAAGTACAAAGAAGTGGGAAATTCAGGGCATGTTAAAGCTATTGTAAGAGGCAGACCACTTTGGTTGGGATATAGGGTACTGATAAGGTACAGAGATAAGCCTGAAAAGGCAGGTTTGGAATAGAGCATAGGAAGTGCTGAATAATTAGTTGATATTGAGTTCTGTAAGTAATGAGAAGCCACGGAAAGTTTCTGTGCTTTAAGAAGACCATTTTAACAACAGGTCAAAGAATGGATTATAAGAGCAGGAAAATCTGTTAGGAGACTTCCTCAAGTCAGAGGTACTGAGAGCCTAAACTAGCATCATAATGAAATAAGAGTGGACACAAGGGATACTGTGGAAACAGAATCAATAGAACTTGGCAGCTGACTTGATATGAGGAACAAGTGAGAAGGAAGAGTCAAAATATGATCCCAAGTCTTGCTGACTAAGAAGCTAGTGTGCCAAATTAGGCAGTAAAGAAGAAATGTGGTCATTTGGGGAGCTGCTGGTTTTTGTTTCAGAATCTTTAAGACTGATGTAGCAGCAAGGCATCCACAGGGAAATGTGTAGCACCAGATACAATAGTAGGCCAACGGATTTTAGATTTTACCTGATCATACATTTGTTCATTCATTCAGGTAAGGCTGATTTACTGCTTACTCAGGGTTGGATGGGTACATTATGAAGATACACGTGGTGATACAACAATATTAGATGTACTCCCAAATTATAGCCTCATGGGAGAGGTAGACTCCTGTGTTAGTCCATTTTGTATTGCTATAAAGGAAATACCTGAAGCTGGGTAATTTATAAAGAAAAGAGGTTTATTTGGCTCATGGTTCTTCAGGCTATACAAGAAGCATGGCGCCAGCATCTGCTTCTGGTAAGGGCTTCCGGGAGCTTCCAATCAAAGTGGAAGGCGAAGGGGAAGCAGGCGTGTTACATGGCAAGAAAGAGATGAGGTGGTGGCAGGCTCTTTTATGCAACCAGTTCTCACATGAACTAATAAAGTGAGAACTCACTCATTATCCTGGGAAGGGCACCAAGCCGTTCATGAGTGATCTGCCCTCATGACTCAAACACCTCCCACTCACACCACCTCCAATATCAGGGATAGAATTTCAACATGAGATTTGGAGGGGACAAGTATCCAAACTATATAATCTCCTATTTAATCATCTATGAATGTGATTATGATGAATGCTATAGAATCGTTAAAAAAAAAATACTACAGGAGCATAGAGGAGTAAAGGACTAAATGTGACTGGGAAAGGCTGAGGCACGCTTGAAAATTTTGTCATTTTTGCTGAACACTGACCTGTTAGTAGGATTTGAAAGTAAAGCATGAGAGTAAAAATAGTGCAGACAGAGAACAGCATACATAAGTAGATCATTTGGGAAAACCTATGTGATTAGGCTTTGTGGATCATGGCAGGGGTGGAAGCAAGAAAGGTTAGGGATATATTTTATGAAGAAACCTGGATACCACGCTGAGAGTTTAGATTATATTCTGAAGACACTGGGAAGCCATCAAACAGTTCTGAGCAGAAGTGTCAAATAGTTTTATGTGCAGAGATATTCTGCTCAAGTTATGGGGCATCGACTGGGAGAAAAAATCTAGAGGAAGTTAGATGAGGTAATAGCTTATTGTATTAAGCAATTAGATCATTTAATAGACAACTGAAATAAGTCACATAATGACAAAGATAGGAAATATAGAAGAGCAGGTTTGAATAGGATATGGTATGTGAAAATAATGCAAAAGATTTTTGATGTCATTCAATTTGAGGTTCTTGCAAAATATCCAAGTGGATATATTCATTAAGCAAGCAGAAATACAGTTTTGACATTCCCTAGACAGGTTACAGCTAGGTGATAGCTAAATCACATCTATAAAATTACATAGCCCAGGGACAGGATCTAAAGCAAGAAAAGATTTGAGATAGAGTGAATACAACTATATCCATTTGCATAGAGTCTGGAAGTAGAAGTGTCGAAAAAAAAAAATGATTGGAGAGATGGAAGAATCAAGAGAGAAGTTTAGTAAAAGCCAAAACAAGTGTTTCAAAATAAATAGTTAACAGTATCTAATACAATAGAGCAGTCAAGGAAAATAGGAGAAAAATCCACTGGATTGATTAATAAAATATGTTAAATTAACTACTATGTCAACACTTTGTGTAATATTTTAGAAATACTAACCTGATATGAATGAAAAAACTCAAGTACTGAGGCCTGGACTACCTGAACTTCTTGCCCCTCCCTCAGTAAATCATCTCCATCCAAACCCAGTCTTCCTTCCCATCTTAGATGATGACTTGTCCCTTCTCTGGTTCAAAGCCAGTCCTTCCTCCTGTGCTCTTTATCCTGTCCCATCCAGTCTCCTTTGGGAGGTGTGTGTGTGTGCACACGTGTACATAAACTTTACACAACACTGGACATTTAGTAGGATCTCAATAGTGATTATCTAAATCTATGTAAGAATCATTAATAACATTCAAATTGAACTCTAACCTCGAATACCCTGTTGACACTGCTTTCTGGATGTCATTAATGACCTCAGGAACAAATTCAGGGGCCCTGTTTCTCTCAGTTCTCACCCTCCTTAGCCTCTCTGCATTATTTTATACTGTTGTCACTACCTCCCTCTTCAAATTCTCTTCTAAGTTTCCACTGTCATTAAAATTTATTGCCTTTCTATTTTACTCTCTCCTTCTCTAGGTTCTTTTCTTCCAGTTGCCCCTAAATATAGATTCTTGAAAGCTCTGACCTTGCCTCTGTTTTCTGTTCTTCATCTCTCTCTGCAATATCATGGATTCCCACAGCTTCGGTTATCACCTCTGTGCAAATGATTTTCAAATTTGTATCTTCAGTCTTCTCAGTCCCACATTCACAAATAGCCACTAGTAGTCAAAGCATCTGACTGGCTGGCCCCACCCTCTCTCTCCAACCTTATTTCTCACTCTGCTTGGCTACTGCCCATACCTTACAATGACACTAAGCTGTACAGTACCCAGAATTATACCAAATAATATTCTTTAAAACTGTTCCTTTCAAACACAAGTATAATCATCAGTTAACCAATTATTCTGATAGCTAGTGAATTATAGAATATTAAAACCATAAAGGACCTCTAAGATCGTTCTAGTGAAACCCCCCTTATTTACAGATAAAGTTCAGCCTAGAGAAGTCAAGTCAATGGTTTGGAATATGATATCAAATTAGTAGCAATGCCAGATATAGAATATATATGAAAAAAATAATTTTTTATACATATATAAAATCCGATACAGAATCAGGTCTCCTTCTAACTCACATTGTTGAACTCATCCAATAAATTTATAGTATAAAAGTAAATAGGAGAGTGTATGTATGTTACACCTTCCCAGTTAGATAATAAGCACCCTGAAAGAAAGGAGAAAGAAAAGAAAGAAAAGGAAGAAAAGAAAGGAAAGAAAGGAAGAAAGAAACAAAGAAAGAAAGGAAGAAAGAAAGAAAACATTTCTCCTTTTAGTTGAGACCAATCAGGGAGGCAATGCTCCTCGAGAAAATAAAGCTCAAATGGATTTAGAAATGGGTTAAGAATGGACTATCAGAGACAGTCACTACCTTTAGGCACATTGCCTATAAATATATCTAAAGTTTTTAGACAAGAAACAAGGAATGCATTCCACATGAGAAGGCTGGAGTGGTAATTTAATACCCCACTCAGAATTCAATATGAATCCAAGTGATATTATAAGATCTGAAAGTAAATGAAAATAAGGATCCATGACAATCTGATGTTACTTCATAGGATTTTACTGTCCTTGACTCCTCATCCACTTTACTGTTTAAGACAGCTTCATTTTCTTTTACGCCACTACTCAGTAGCCACATGACCATGGGAAGGATACTCTACCTCTCACCTCTCTGAGTCTCAAGTTTGTTATTTTTTTAGAGACAGGGACTCGCTCTGTCAGGCTGGAGTACAGAGATGCAATCATAGCTTCCTGCAACCTTGAACTCCTGAGCTCAAAGGATCCTCCCACCTCAACCTGCTGAGTAGCTGGGACTACAGGCATGAGCCACCACGCCTGGCGAATTTTGATTCTCAGTTTCTTATGTGTATAGATATGACAATATCTATTTCATATAATTGGTCATTTATTGAGTTCCTTGTGCTCCAGACAAGACCACCCATTTCCCTAGCCCCTAGCAGGAGTTGAGGAAGGACATCACAAATCTAGCGCTCTGGGGAAGTAAGACTGTCCCTCCATCTCTCTCAGCCTAACACTATTGGCAAGAGTGAAGTGGAGATCCCAGATTGTGAGTGCTCCTTGCAGGACCTTACCCTTCTCTCCCCCTCAACACCATTTCCATTTTACAATGCACAATCCCACCACAGTCCATGTGAAAACAGTAAGGACTAACTTCATTATATTATTTATCTCTGTTTAACAGTTCTCGCAAGAAGTCAGAACCACCAGATTCTAATCCCCTCTTCAGACCTTAATTCCCATTCACCCCTAATTCTTGTGCTTCTGGATTTCAAGGTTAATCATCAGCAAATTGTCCTTTACTCTCTAACTCTTCTTAAATGGCCTCTTTACTCTTTATGCTTACTAAAGCCTGACTTTTCCCTGAGGATACCTTTACCAACGGCCCGCTCAAATGCAAAAATAAGCCTATTTATTTTCTTTCCTATACTCCATTCCCACCAATGGGCCTGGAACCTGGGCCCTGTTCCTCATTGCCAATGTCAGATTATTCTTCCTCTCCATCTCTAAAAACCCCAAGCATTCAATCTCATGCCATCAGACTATACCATGTACTACACCTCCTTGTTGAAGTCATCTACCAATCTCTAAGTCACTCTTCCTCATCCGTAAGGATTTAGCCTGCGGCTCACCATTATTCTTTCTAATACTACCAATTGCCATAATTTGTATTGATTTCAATATCCATGTAAACGAGCATTTAAACACCATGGCCTCTCAGTTCCTTGACCTCCTCTTCTGCACAATCTTATCTTCCACTCTGCCTCAGCCATCTCACTCCATGATCATATCCTAAACACCAGCATTACCAATTAACTGTAATCCCTCCTTAAACTCCTAACATTCTGTCTGACCACCAGCTCACTTCCTCTAGTACCCCAGCCCACACCTTTAATTGTTCAATCCCATAAGGACCTCCATTGTTCCTACTACCCTTCACTGTCTCTATTTCATGTCCTCATTTCTCTCTTTCCCCAGTTATTAAATTCCATGGCCTGTTATTACAATCAGTCTCTTGTCCTTACTTGCCTCATAGAACTTACCTGACAATATCCAAAGCTGGCTGGTTAAAACCAACTTTCTGCCCATTCCAGACCTGCACCCACAAAGTTGAATGAGCCCAGAGAAAAACAGATAACCATATAGCCTGGACTCATTTTGAATTCATGACCACTTAGCTCAAGTAGGTCCTTAATATAGCCCAGATATCACACTACATTTTCCTAGTTCGTACACTCCTATTCTTCAGATAACTATTTCATATCTTCTTTTCTTTCTTTACCCTCTATCATCCTCTCCATCCTAAATTTTCATAGATGATCTAGCTTCCTATTTCACTGAAAAATATAGAAGCAATCAAAGATGACCTTCCACAAGCTCCCCAACTACAACCTACGTGCATCTGTGCACATATACTCTGCCTTACTTTCTCTTACTATGGAGAAATTGTCCATATTCCTATTTGAAGCCCCTCCCCTAAACTCTATCTACTCTTGTCTGCACAAGAAAATCTCTCCAGCAATTCTTCCCTCCAGTTCCTGCATCATAAAATGTTTCCGCTCTACTCAATCATTCTAACCAGTATAGAAACATTATTATATTACTTCTCTCACCTTAACCACTCCAGAAACCAATTCTGAGCTTCTTTATAGCAAAACTCATTGAAAGAGATGTCTATACTTACTGCTTCTGATCCCTTATCTCTCATTCTCTTTAAATCCACTTCAGTCAGGCCTTTGCCTCCACCAAACCAACAAAAATACTCTTATCAAAGTCATCAGTAATCTCCACTTTGGTAAACCCAATGTTAATACTACATCCTCATCTATAGGCAGCACTTAACACTGTTCATCACTTCTTCCTCCGTGAAACACTTTCTACACTTGGCTTCCAGAACACTATACTCTTGTGGCTTTTCTCCTACTTGTCTAGCCACTCCTCTTAGGTCTCCTGTAATGGTTCCTTCTCACATCCTTAACCTCCTAACAGGGGAATGCCCTTCAAATCTCAGTCCTTGAAGCTCTTATCTTCTCTCCTTAATAACCTCATCCAGTCTCACAGTTTAACATCTCTAAATGGATGAACCCAAATCTATAGCTCTATTCTAGACTTCTCTCTTGAATTCCAGATTCCAATAGTCTATTTAACACCTCTAGGTAGAGATCTAATAAACCAAACTCCTGCATTTCTCCATGAAACCAGCACTAACAGTCTTCTATATCTTAGCAAATGGTAATTCTATCCCTCTACTTTCCTGGTCCAAAAACTTTGGAGTCATTTTTTACTGTTCTGTTTTATCCACATTCAATCAGTCAGGAAATTCTGCTGGCTATACCTTCAAAACATGTCCAGTATCCAATCCCTTCTATCAACCACTTCTGCTACCATATCATCTGGATGATTCTAATTTCCTATAAACCAGTTTCCTTGCTTCTGTACGCCCATCTGTTCTTAATACCCTAGCCAGAGTGATCCCTTTGAAATATTTAATCATGGTCATCCCTCCAATCAAAACCTTCCAATGCCTTCCCATCTCACTCTGAATAAAAGCCAAAGTTCTTAAAATGGCTTAAGAGGCCTTTCACAGTCTGCCCTTACCCTTGCCCCCCTGATCTCATCTTCTGCTATTCTCCCTTTTGCTCCCCTGCACTATAGCCACATGAGCCTCCTTGTTGTTCCTCAAAACACCAGGCAAGTTCCCACTTTCAAGACCTTTTCACCCTTGGTTATCTCTGTTGGTAACTCTCTTCTCCCAAATATTCCCATTTTTCCCTTTATCTCCTTTAGCATTTTTGCTCAAATATTGCCTTCTTAGTAAGACTTTCCCTGGTCCTTTTATTTAAAATTCAAACCAACCCACTCATGCTCTATCCCCTTCCCTGCTTTATTTTCCCAGAGTACTCATTATCATCTGCCATACTTTTTGTTTTATTTATTTGCTTATTTTCTGTCTCCCACATTCCCTCCTACCCTATTCCCCTTAAAATGTAAGCTCTTTGAGGGTTTGAAGGTTTGTCTGTTTTGTACACTGTTGTATCTCCATTGTCCAGGTCACGCATTCCCAATGAGAGAAACTTTGTCATCCCAAGGAAGCAAAAAAAAATGCTTCTTTGTGGATAGGGGTGAAAAAAATTTTACTCTTTTCATAAAGCATAGATGTGCATACATAAAATTATATATAGTATATCTGTGGTATTATATTTTCATGGGTAGAGAGGACAATTGGGGGGGAATGTCTAAAAATGCTCCTTTTTTTTTTTTTAACACATTTTGACACATTAACTGCCATGAGAGTTGTATTTAACTCATTCTAGTTTTGACCCTGAGGCTGTGTGAAGCATATACAAAATCTTACTTGTTGAAGTTTTTGTTGTTATAAATAATACTGACAATATAATTCTAAAACCATGGATTAAATGAATAGAAGTCAATAAATTTCATTTTTCTGTTTATGTTTACCTTTAAATTACCCTCAAAATTTTTATTCTATTTTTGCAATAAAACACTGTGGCCCCAAGAAAAAGTTTCTGTTTTTTTGTGTGTGGCAGTCAATGGGTTAAAAAGTGTTGAGATGAAGTTACCATATGATCCAACATTTCGACTTCTAAGTATTTATCCAAGAAAAATGACAATATATGTCCACACAAAAACTTGTGCGCAAATTTTCACAGAATTATTCATATAACCAAGAGGAAACAACCCAAATGCCCATCAATTAATGAATAGATAGATAAAATGTGGTATTACCCATGCAACAAAATATTATTCAGCCATGAAAATGAATGAAGTACTGAAAAATGCTACAACATGGATTAACTTTGAAAACATTATGCTAAATGAAAGAAGCCAGTAACAAAAGACCACATGTTGTATGACTCCATTTATATAAAATGTCCAGAATAGGCACATAGACAAAAAAGTTGATTAATCGTTGCTTAGGACTAGGTAGAGAGGAGAATGGGTGTGACCACTAATGGGTATAGAGTTTCTTTTAGTGGGAATGAAAATGTTCAAAACTCAGATTGTGGTAATGGTTGCACAACCCTGTGAATATACCAGAAAACATTTACTTGTATACTTTAAATAGGTAAATTGCATGGCATGTGAATTATGTCTTAATAAAGCTGTTAAAGAAAAAGAAAAAGTGTTTAGAAACACTGGTCTAGCTCCAGATTCATGCCTGGTACATAGAAGCAGCTCAAAGTTTAATTTTATTGAAAGTTTCTGAATGAATTATTTAATACTCATTGAGTGCTTACATACATATGCTAGGAACTATTCACATACTTATAAAAATGAAAATAATGCATGCAAAGAGTTTAGTACATTATCTACCAAACAGCAAAACCATGTGAACTATTATTTTCACCTAATGAAGAGGAGAACAGGACACCTCCTACTGCCATCAGAGAACTCTAGTTTAGAAAAATGAGGTTAAACATAGGATTGGAGGATCAAAACAAATGAAACTCTTAACAATTTGATTCATAAAGAATCAATGAGCTAAATTATCCACAACCAGATAGTCTTCCCCAGAGAAAAGTTAAGACAATTTATTTAAACAAAAACAATTTCTAGAAAAGGATATTTCATATTTCTCCTCTAACAACCAGTTTCAGTAAAGTGTTTAATAGTGGACTATTATATGTAACCGTACTAAAAACCATCTTCACAATATGCAGCGGAGGTTACTATGGCAAATGCCAACTCATAGATAAACTAGTCTGGTGCTCCAACTAGGACTTGTAAGTTTAAGCTATGAAATGAGGAAGAAAAATTAGGTCTCATAAATCATGGGAAGTCATATAACCTCTCAGAACCACAATTTCATATTGCAAAGTGTGGATAAAAATACCTATTCTATTTATCTCAATGGGTATTTATAAAGATCAAGAGAAAATGATGTGAAAATGCCATTTAAACTGTAATATTCTTTTATATACATACACTATTGTTTAAAAAACATGTGAATTGGGGCCAGGGGTTAGCATCCTGCAACTAACAATGATACTAAAGTGTGGAAAATGAAGTTACTGTTAAAATGCTTAAGACTTCAATTTAAAGTGAAAAATAAATATGTATGGAACTAAGAAACAAAAGATATTTCTCAGGAAGACTCTCTAGTTTAACATATATGCCTCCCTCAGCACATGCATTTTTAATTCATAGCTATCTATAACTGGTTCTTTGCTAATATTATCAAGCAAGTTTATGTTTTCCAGTTTGGTGAAATGCATAAACTCAATAAAAATCCTATTTACCAAGAAAACTTTCTAAATTAAAATCAGAATTTTTTAGAGATTAGCATTTACAACATACCCATTACATTAAAAATGACAACAATAAAATAGTAGGCCAGACCTATTCACATTAAAATAAAGGGATAAGTGATTTATAGGTAAAATAATATTAAAGAAATATTTTAAAAGATCATATCTATCATTACAAAGAATAAAAGATCATATCTATCATTACAAAGTAAAAAAGTCACCAAATGTCAAAAAAAAAATCGTATCATGTCATTTTTGACAAAAGCCTAATTGGACAGAATCTGGACACACAAATGAAAAGATGATATATAAAGATACATGGTTCATGGTCCAAATATACTTTTTTAATGGCCCTTAATCTCATAAATATTTCACAAAGAGATTTCAAACAATCAAAATCAAAAGAATTGTGATGCTACTACGCAAGTTAAATTATAGTCAACCCTCCATAATATCTGCTTTAATCATGAAATGCCGCCTCCCCCTCCTGCCACCAAAAAAATATATTTTTCTCAATGTGTGCTTAACTGAGGAACACAGCTATATTGCCTAACCATTCTCTATTATCTATATTCCATTTAATGGATAAGCTTCATAAACATTTATTTCCTATGTCCTACAAGGCCTTCTGTTATCATGAGAGTGATCTCATAAAATGGAGTAGGAAGTGTTGAGGAAATTAGAGTCTTGTCAATGATGACATTCATAGGCCAAAAGGAAGACTTCAGGGTCTCAAAGTTCAAATCTAAGATTCTTTGATTTGGAGCACAAACACAAAATTCTAGGATTACAGATGAATTGAAAAGCTATACTTTCTAAATACTAGAAATAATTGCTAAACTAGACATTACCATTTTTAACATCCCTTCATCTCCTGATAGTCAAAATGCCCCCAATTCTCTCCTCCCCCTACACATACATGCACATACACGTACAAATAAACTATTGTCCTATTTGAAAATGTGATTCAAAGGCTTGCTCTTCAACATCATTTCTTAATTATACTGTATAAACTTTCCCCATAGAGAGGACTCACACACAGCTGTAGCATCATAAAAATTTGTTCTTCATTCCCAATTAGTGTGGGTACTTCCACCCAAACCATTAACCAGAGTTCTTAAGAAATAAAATTAAATTATAATCATGATGCCCTTCTGTTCCTATATATCCTTTATGGAGGTACAAAAACCCCACTCACAAGGCTCAAATATCTAATCCATAAGTAAATAGAAAATTCACAGGCACTGGATAACCTGAAAGTAATTAATAATGACGTTGTTACATAAAAAATACTTTCTCAAAAACTTCAAAACTGATCAGAGTACAACCAGCACTCTGGAATACTCTTGTTAAAAATACCAATTATGTTTTATACTTATTTATATAGAGATTCCTTTTCCCAAGAGGCTCAAAATATCCCCTAGAATAAAACTGTAATTATATTCCAATATACTAAATTTGGATTCATTATCAACCCTTGGAAAGGGAAGTTAAAGATTACATGACAATGCAAACAATTTACACTCACAAATGCATTTATCCAAATTGACAGAGCCATGGCCCTTCTAAATGGGAAATCACTCTCATTATGATTCCCCTCTTTGATCCACTGATTCTATCCTAGATTACATTATTCTTGATTCCTAAATAAAAAGAACCAATTCAATATTTAAATAAAACATTTAAATAAAAATGCTAACTTCTGGTTCTACAAAATAACCAAAGGAATACACACATACACATACCTATGAAAGAACAGAACTGAGGTTTATAGTAAGAGAAGCATAATACAGTACAGCACTAGTCATCCTCTGTTTTCTAATAGCCCACCACTATCTCAGCCAGAGTGACACAGTTTTCTTTCCACCACAAGATCAAAACAGAAATCTCATCATCTGACTCTTAGTCACTCCCAGACATGTACCAGTCTACTGTTATAACAAAAAGTCTTTTTCCTTTGCTACACTATTCCCAAGAGCAATGCTCTACCCTTTTGGTCTCAAAAGTTCTACTATTTGAAAATATAGCATTTAGGTGAACGGAATTACACAAACTAATTAGTGGTAGGGGAATAGGAATTACTCAATATATGCTTTTCAAAATAATATCAGTAAATAAGATAAAGCACTCTCCACTTTGTTTAGTTTTTTTTTTTTTTTTTTAGTTACACACATTCCAGAGAAACTTGCAAAATAAGAAAATTTAAAAAAATGAATTTTGGTACCTACTTACGAAAGTACTCTTTGACTCAATACTACTGAACTTATAAGCATCCCTGTTAATGCTGCAAAGGCAGAGAAATCTGTTCCCAGACAGAAAGAGTTCACTTATCACCTCCAAATATTCCCACACCACAAAGTACCACCTCAGCTTCCTTGGAAGGATGGAGACTGAGGACCTCCGCTTCCAACTAAATGCTTCAACCATCTTTCCTCCTTTCTCCTGCTCCCCCCACTCTTCCCCTCCATTTCAGAAGCAGGAACATCCTAAATCTCATTTCTTATTTTTACTCTCCCCTCCCTTCCACAAAGAGTGACTAACATCATCAATGTATTATGTACTGGGTGGGGATAGAGCTGAAAACAGATTCATTGTCTTTAAGAGACTTATAGTCTAATAACGAAGGTGCCAGATATGTAAGTATCTCAGGATACCCCAGTGGGGAATGAATGAAGAGATAGATATAAAGGATGCAATGGGAACACAGAAGTGAATACAGAATGTGGACATAGAAGTGTTTAGTGGTTGAAAATATGAGCCACACAGACTTGACTCACCACTTAGCAAATAAAAATTCAGGCAAGTTACTCAATTTAAGTTCATTCTTTATTTATAAAATGATAATGACACCTTGTAAGATTGTAATAAAGATCAAAAGCCATGATCTATAGAAAACTTAGTGTTAAAACAATGAACTGGTGGAAAGGTTCAACAGATAGCATTGTGCAAAAAGAATACCCTCTTTAGAAGGGAAAATCGGATAAAATCAGAAATAAGGATCTACTTTTAAGAAGGAATCCAGTAATTAAATTAAAATGAACCAAAGCACTTGGCCTAAAAGTACCTTTCACTTGGATCTGTACTGTAAAATGCCTTCATGTGCACTAGGAAAACTGAATATACAAACTTTTGAACCTAAAGTTTTAGTTAACTGTTGAATCACATAACACACACACATAAATATATCCTAACTTTCAATATATTCAAGCAGAAGACTGACCCAAAACTTCAATCACAAACCAATTTCACCAACCAATATTTTCAATGTAACCATTAACAAAGTACTGATCCTTTCTTGCTCCACTGGTTTGCTGGACTGTTCATGGAATCATTATTTTATTGCCAATCACACCAATACTTGGAGGCACTTCACAACAATGAACAGAAAATAAAATCCATGCACTCACCAATGCCATACATATATTTATATTCCTCTTACTTTTCCTAATCTAATATTTCATAACTAAAAACATTTCTTATAAAAGTAAAAAAGTATTTCTGAAAATTAGAGATGCATATAAACATACCAGCAGTATACACTCTTAATTCAAAACAACCTGGAAACTTGGAAACAAGTCACCTATCTTCTCACATATTCTAGTAAAAAAAAGCCTCCAGAGGATTAAGGAGAGGTGGCATGTCTTGTATTTTCAGTCACCACTGACCACAGTCATTATAATAAGATCTAAACTACTTGCCTTATTTAAAACGCTTCACTCTTAACTGCCAATTCTTCTTCAGTATTCCATGGAAAGAAAAGTTTCTTTTTAAATACTATTTTTTTGTAAGTAATGTCCTAAGCAAATACATAGTACATTTGCCCAAGAACATTAAAGAATGCCTTCTATATTCTGATTGTGAACAAGCTTTTCTAGTAATGCAAATTTTGTTCTCAATACTTACACAATGGACTACAGTGTCATAAGCACTGTTCATGCTCTATTAGTCATTCTATTGAAAATTTTATTAAAAAAAATAATAAAAGGCCTGCAGTGTGCATAAAGCATTTGGGACACAAAAGACCTATTGTCAGAATATTTGCAGGATCCTCAAAATAGAAAAATCACCACTATAAATAAACTAATTTATAGTTTTAAATTATTTTTTTAAATGCTATGCCAGAACTCTGCATTTTTAACATAACCAATCCATAGGATAAAAGAGGTGGCACAAATGACCTTATCATCATGGCATCTGATTGACAGAAATGAGAAAAAATTTTGTATTCTTCAGAGAAACAAAGGGGATTTGAGCTCTGGGGACAGTCTTCAAACTGGTGCGCATTGGCACTTAGTTTGGAAAATCCCAAGCTTCTAAGGTACATGTGACCCTGGATAAACGTAAATTTTTAACAATTTATTTCCAGGTCTATCAATTATACTTCCTAAACTAAAAAACAGGGCATATTATTGATAATGCAGCAGCAAATCTGAACAACCAGTTTGTATAGAAAATAGTTTACACATGTCCCTTTTTTTTCTCCAGAGTATTGTTTGTTCAAAGATCTTATCTGGAAATTTAAATAAATAAAACAAGTAAAAGCGAAAGTATTCTGGTCAAAATGAGTGTGTCTATGGGAGATGGGGTGAGGATTAGAGAGCAGAAATACCATGACTCCCAGTAGCAATCCCAACGGCCACAGCAGCACCTTAAAAGAGCTTCTCAGAATCCCCTCAAAAATCTCTGATTTAAATTCAGATGACAGCTTAAATTAAAACATAAGGATTCATAAGCAGCCTAGAGGGAAAAAGTTCTTTATGTAACTGAGAGAAATGTCATATTAAACTGAAAACTGGTCAGATTATTAGAGCTCAAAGCACAATACCCTGAAACAAACACATCCAAAATTGAAGTATAAGGGCAGAAATAGTAAAAGAGGGGAATTAATCTATTTGATAAACACTTGCTCAATCAATTCTTTTACCTGGACAAGTGCAGAAAACACGTGGAAATGTGTATCTTAATAAATGATTTCTCATGCAATTTTCTCACCCCAGCATGCACATCTCAATTTATTATTAAAATTAGGAAGTCATATATCCATTCTTTTGAGTATCTAGATAGATACTTTTTGTTTTTCCAAGACATGCAAAACTGATGATTACTATTAATTTGTTACTACCTTTTCAATGCAATGAGGTATAACTTTTGTGCCCAAACTTCAAAGGCATGTAAGTAAAGGTAATGCAGGTTTGTTTGGGTTTTTTGTTTAATCACTAACTTAAAACATTCAGTAGGAAAAGTAGAGCACTCAACATTTTTCTCCTTCTAGCCCAAAAGGATTAAACTAAAAATCTAAGTACTAGCATCACTCAGTGATTCATGCCTGCCAAGGACGTCCCTCCATAATTTTGATTACTGTTCTCTATTTACCAGATTAGTTGGTTGTTAGAAATCTTAAATAAGAAAAAGACATTGTTTTTTCTCACTTGCTTTTGTCATTTTTCTCAATCCATGTGATAAAGATGAGAAAAAGTCTATCTTTTAAAATATTTTTAAAGTAATAATACTTTACATTATTACAGCCCTTTACAAATATCAAAGTGCTCTCACACATGTTACCATCCATACATACTACCAACTCTGATTGGTAGATTGCCCAGTATTGAATTCTGATTTCAATCACTTTGTGTGACCTTGAGGAATTTACTTAACTCCTCTGTGCCTCAGTTTCCTCATCTATAAAGTGGAGATAACGACAATTCTTATACCTCGTAGGATTGCTATGAGGATCAAATGAATTAATATATGTAAAATACCTAAAACAGTGCCTGAGCTACATCCTGTATAGGTTTTGGCTATTTTTTTTATTATTGTCATCATAAACAATCATAACATTTGGGTCTCACAATGATCCTGGTAAAGGTAGGACAGTAAATTATTATTTTACCTATTTTTCCAGATAAGAGAATCAAGGCTCTGAGAAATCAAGTGACTCATCTAAAGTCATAGTCAAAAAGCAGAATCAGAACTAAAGAACCCAGAACTAAGAAAGGATCGAGACTTTTCACTACATTGTGCTGTATCATATCACATAGTACATTTTTTGATATAGTTTGACGTAGTTCAATATACTTCTAAAGATCATAATTACCACTCTTTTAAACATTTAAACATGCAAATAATTTTAGGCAACACACACTGGTAGCCATGCTGAGAATGAGACTTTTATCCAAGATACCATTTCATTTAAGTATTTTCAGAGAAGTGAGTCAGACTTTTAAAGAGAAGTATGCACTGAATAATTAGTCTGGCTGAATAAGGTGAACCTGTGATTAGTTTTCCAATATTTAAAATTTCTTTTAAACAGCAAAATGTATAACCCATGGAACTTCACCATTTGCATGTTATGATTAATGTTGGGCAGTAGAAACAACATGGCATTTAGAGTCAAAATTCAAGTTCCAGTTCCTTCTCTTATAAGCAGGGACACTGAACAATCATGTTATTTCTCTGGGCATCAGTTACTTATCTGTCAAATAAGCACCAACTTCACTGGGCTATTATGAGAAACAGCTGAGATTACACAGGTGAAAAAGATTTGTAATTGTAAAAACTACACCAAAACGTGTTTACTATTAGCTATTTTGACTACATTGAGCAATAATACTGAATATACATTCATTCATTTATTCATTCATTAACCATTTTCTTCCATTAAAAAAAACTGCTGACAGAAGTCTTCCAATATAGAAGTATCATCCTGAATATTGTTGTGTAATTATTTAAAGTGACAATCTGGACTGATCACTGTGACTCTTTCACAGTGAAAGAGAAATTCAGGCAACTTGCATAGTATCTATGCTAGTACCATATGCCTAAAGGAGACATAATAAAATCTGAATACAAGAAATAAGAGAACAAACCAAGTGATAAGCACATGCATTTTTCTTTCTCTATTTAAATTCAACAGTAATAAACAATTTCAATTAAATCACAAGGAAACTCAGTGGATATATTATCACTATAACAGTAATCATAATAATACATTATATATGGGTGACATTTCACAGTTTTCAAAGCATTTCACATATATCATCATAGAACTACAATAAATGTCATTCTGTTTGTTCACAAGAGTATTTTGAATATGTTTATAAAACTTCCACTCTTGGCCAAGTCCCTTAACTTTAGTGTCCCAACACAGAAAATGAGGGAGTTAGACTACATAATGGATAAGGCTCCTTTCTAGAGCTATTATATTTGTCATTTTGATTCTATGGCTATAATTAGAACAAAAAATATTTTAATGAAAAGAAAATTTACACATGTAAAATATAATAAGCTTATTAGAAACAAATAAGCTATTTTAAAATGACTTAAAAATTATATAATTAAAATGTATCCCAAAACATCCAGAAAAACTGAGTTTTATGGCATTTTATGGTTAAACTTCTCAATAATTCAAGAATTACAGAATATTTCCAAAAAATTAGTATAGCTACCTTTACCAATGTAAGGTTACAATTCAGTAACTACTAATATACTAAATAAACCATAATATAAAATATACATAACACTAAAATTAATTAAAATTCTTAGAGTTCAAAAACTGCTTTAGATAATTTCAGTCCCTCAGAGATTTTGTGAATATCAACTATAATAATATAGTATTATAAATATAAATAATTTCAATTATTTAAGGGCTCTGGCTTGGTATATAAAGCATGAGATTCTATACAAAGCAAATAACACCACTATTAATAGTGTACTTCACAGAATCCAAAGGGAAAAATAAAGTGTTAACGGTAAACTGTTCATAGTATGGTCCACCAAGCCACCTACTATTTGCAAAGCACTATGAAACTTGTGCCTACTACTTCATTCAAAAATGAAATCCAGTCCTTTTCATAAGCATAAAACTTAAAGTCCTGGTAGGAATAATATCATGGATACAAAAAAAGTTTTTTTCTCTACCAAATCTGTCACTCAATGTTTTCAAAATCAGTATCTGTCACATATCTGACTAAAGATGAAGAAACAGTACATGTTTTTCATACACATAACCCATATATGCTTTTAGTTATTTTTTTCAGGAACAGTGAGGGATTGGTTATGATCTTATATATGGTGTAAGGGGAGAGTCCTATACACATGAAAAACAGTGAAGCTGTACAGCCCAGCAAAAATCAAGAAGTTACTTGGTAAAGTATAGAACTGAGATCAGGAGATCATCTCTGGCACTAAATAGCTCTGTGACTTTGGAAGAAAAATCACCACCTTTCCTGACTTTCTAACATTTATTGTGCCTTTGGGTAAATTATTCTAGACTTCTTTAGATCTGTTCCTTCATCTGCAAATTTATACGGAACTAGACTAAAATCCAAAAAGCATCTAGATCAGTGGTTTTCAAACTTTTAAGTGCAAATTCTTGTTTTTGTGGAGTTTTTTTATTATTATATTCTAAGTACAAATTTTTAACGTTACTCCCAATGATTCAGAATGTCAGAATGTCTGGACAGGAGCCTAGGAAGTTAAATATTCACCAAGCACCACAGCTGAGAGAAATATATAGGTGGTCCTCAGTCACACTTGAGAAACACTATAATCGGATGATCTCTAACACCACTAAGAGTATAAAAAGATGATATAACTCATCTCAGCACGAAGCTCATAGGAATTCTGGATCTAGCATAGTGTGTAGGGCATAACAGATGCTAAACAAATATTTACAGAGAGGAAGAAAGGAAGGGAAAGAGGAAGGGTGTTGGTAAAGAAAGACTTGAGGGAGAGAAGGGGGAGGTTAGCTAGCTAACATATTTTTGGCTAAGAATAAACATACAAAACGGTAGTAAAATTAAAATGAGGTAACATACACAACATATATCAATAGCTGGAAAGCAAAGACCTCAGTCTCTACACAAATACAAGTTTAAATATAACACAAACCCTTGTCATGCTCCTCTTAAGTCAAACTGCAAAGTACTAGGGAGGAAAAGGAAGAAAACAGCAGATGGAAGCAAAAAAATTCTAATGGAAAATTACTGGATGACTAAAACTTAGTGACTAATTTCCCCAGGTAGAAAAGAACACAGAATTTTAAGGACAGGGACTTGGAATTGGGACTGAAGATTGAAGTTACTGGTTACTCATATGTGCAAACTTCATTTAGGATAATATATGGATTCTGGAAATACTGTTGGCAATATTAACTTTTGTCCATTTTTATCTGCACGTTCCCATTCACTTACATTATAATTTTTGAGATGTTTTATCTTCACTTCTGATGATCTTCAAATGTCAATGGCTCTTAACACATTAACTGTAAACAAACACAAAGGAACTTAGGGGAATTCAGATATTTAAGGAACCCTAGAATAAAGTATTCTAAATTATTGTGTAAAGCCTGTGGGGGAGAGGAGGCTTTTTTACTTGCTTTATAATTTCTCTGATCCTCCAAATGCATAATAAAACTGTTCTTCTGAATGAAAATGACAGTACAGTCTTAATTCAAAGAAAAAAAAAAGTCATCCTATTTTCTGTCAAAATAAAAAAACATTCAAAGCTAGATAAAATTCTCACCAAATATAGACACTTTCAATGTGTGAATGTATTGTGTACCTTTATCCTCTTCCAGCAAGGCGGTGGGTCAAGGAAACTATGCCCTTGTCACTACCACCCTATCAACTTGCCCTGGGACTGCCCTCTAACCACAAAGCTTTGGCCTGGAACTGGAGCACCAGATCTCAGGCATGACCAGTTCTGTATAGCACATACACAGTGAAGTCAAACAAACTTGAATTCAAATGTCAAACTGCTCTCTCAAATCTTCAGTTTTCTTATCTGTAAAGTGGAAACATTACTACTACCTACTTTATACAGTTATGAGGATTATATGAAAAAATGCATAAGAGATTTAGCACCATGCCCAGCACAAAGCAGGCGCACAATAAATGTTAAGTGCTATTACTTATATTAGTATTGTTATGTTTAATATTAATACCATTAATTTATTACTACGACTGTCTACCACTTAGAAAGTAAAACTTATCTCAGGTGTTTCTATTTTTAAGTACTGCCTTTGGTTATAATCGAAGAATGTTATCCAACATCAGTAAGAGAGGATATCTGTACCATATAAAATTTTATTTTTGACATCTGATGGGCATCTTGGCTCAGCTCAACAAAATTAAGCTTGGCCAGGTACAGTGGCTCATGCCTATAATCCTAGCATTTTGGGAGGCTGAGGTAGGAGGATCACTTGAGGCCAGGAGTTCGAGTCTAGCCTACGCAACATAGCAAGACCCTGTTTTTACAAAAAAAAATAAAATTAGCCAGGTGTGGTGGTGCCTACCTATAGTCCTAACTACTTGGGAGGCTGAGACAGAAGCATTGCTTAAGCCCAAGCATTAGAGGCTGCAGTGAGCTATGATGATGCCACTGCACTCCAGGCAACACAGTGAGACCCTGTCTCAAGAAAAAGAAAAGAAAATTAAGGCTTATAATCACTAGCCCATCATCAGCCAGTTATTTTCCCTTTTGCCAATGCACAACCTCCAGACAAAGCCTCCTCCCTACTTAACAAACTGCTCATTTGCTGCTATCAGTGAAAATAATTCTGCAGAGAAGGGAAATGGATATATTTATGACATGCCTAGTAAGCCCTCTGAGCCTGATGAATCAATGTTTTATCAATCCAGAGGAGGCTTATCTACCCTCCTCACTCACTCCCAAATGATTAAACTCCCAAATGATTAAACTATTGAATATATGCTTAAAATATTAATATTTAAGCTAGGTGACAAGAATACATAAGACACTGATTTCTCTGCATTTTCAATAAAATTTTTAGATTAAGGATATAAAAACACAAAATATTGGCAAAAGCATTTGTAAACTAAAATGGCCCAAAATGGCAAGCTTTATTTTCCTTTTGGAGACCACACCGTTAGAACTGAAATGAGAGAAAATACCTAAGTAGAATCTGATGCAGTATTCTATTTATCATGCAATTCCTTGAGCTCTTCGAATGAAATAATTTTAAAAAGCACAGCAATCATTTTTCATTGATTTCTATCTGCTTATCACTGAATGATCTAGCAATTATTACATGTATCACTTTCATTTTATGGGCCTAAATTAGGATAATAATAATCTGGTCCAAGATAAGACATAAAAAAGTAGAAAGTTAAACTCAGAGTTCAGAGTATTCCAAGAAACAATTTTCTTTTTTATCTTCCACAATATATTACCTCTCTTTTTCAGTATATTGTCTATCTTGGTTATTGCCTTTGCAAATCTAATAGTGTCTCTGGCATAAGCGAAGTATCATAGACTTAACTGGAAAATGTCTTCCTTGCCTTTCAATGACTCACTCACATACAATGGGAGAAGATGCTGGTGTCTCCAATACCCATTCTATCCTATTCCTTAGTGTCAGAGCCTCCGATTTTTAGATCAGCAGAAGCTAACAGCCTCCCAGAAGAGAATATATATCCTAGCCTCCCTTGTGGCTAGGTACAACCATGGGATCCTGTTCTAACCAACTGGATATAAGTCAAAAAACTACATATGACTGCCAAATAAGTATCTTTAAAAGAAAAGGAATATCTTCTTCCCCTTCTCAAGACTCAATGGCTAGAGCTCCAACAGTAATTTTGGTTCATGAGGTAACCTTGGAATGTAAGGCATCTGAACAATCTGGTTTCTTGATAGATCAGATCTACCATATCAGATCTGTATTGACTATCTCCAGGCTCTCATGTGGGAAAAAAAATTAAATACCTCTTGTTTTAAGCCACTGTTAATTTGGATTTTCTGTTATACTCTGCTAAACATACATCCTAACTTTAAAAAAAAAAAAGAATTTTTCCAAACAACAATATTTAGATTTTTTGAAGTATATATATTAAAACATTTTAAAGTTAATTTTTATTATATTTAAAACACAGTATCTATCCTTATTTAATCTAGACTAAAGAGTACTTAAAAAGCCCAAGAGTTATATATGAAGTAATAGTCTTTGAAAGAATGAAAATTCATCAGTGATTACTGCCATGGGTACTATTACTTGGGCAAAGGAAGGATTATGAAGCTTGCTCATTAATGGTCCATAGTGATGACAACACTGATACAGATATAGAAACACATTAAGTGGAATAAGCACAATTAGTTCTGTGTAATAAAGCCACAGGAAAGGGAACTGAAGTTATTATTTTCATTAAGAAAGCATCTTCCATCGTCCCTTTTATTTTAATAACCTTGTACCAATCTTACCTTTTTTAGAGTTCCATTTTTAACCTGACTTCCTGTGGAAAGCAGGCTTATAAAATCACTCCCTATCCTTCCTTGAATATCTCCTAATAGTGTTTAACACTATCCACTGACTTAACTAATGATAAAGTAGACACAAAGACAGCAAGTGCTTTACATGTTCAAAATCATTTTCCTTAAAAAGGGAAAATATTCCACACTAAAATTTGGAGAATTTCCACTACTCAGATCCTAAATCACATGCCATCTTTGGCCCTGGTGATTTTGCATACAATAGCATTAACTTGGCAGTTTTCCCAAATAAACTTACTGCTTTCTGGACATCTGTATCCAGGTTATTTCCTTCCCTTGGGCATAATCCAAGGATTTACTGGCTCAGGTGATGCCCTCCTGGAATTACTTCTTTGTAATACAATTAACCACTGAACAACACAGGAGTGAGGGGTGCCAAACCCCCTTCACAGTCAAAAATCCATGTATAATTTTTAGTCCCCCCAAAACTACTAATAAATAGCCTACTGTTAATCAAAGTCTTACTGCTAACATAAACTGATACATATTTTGTATATGTATTATATCCTATTATATCCTGTATTCTTACAATAAAGTAAGCTAAGAAGAAGAAAATATTATTAAGGAAATCACAATATATTTACTATTCATTAACTGGAAGTGGATCATTATAAAAGATATTATCTTCACAGTGTTGAGTAGGCTGAGGAAGAAGAGGGATTGGTCTTGCTCTTTCAGGGATGGCAGAGGAGGAATAAAATCCATATGTTAAGTGGACCCCGCACAGTTCAAACCCTCATTGTACAAGAGTCAACTATACTTTTTTTAAATGCTTGTTTCTACTAATCTATCTCACTAAGAATCTGTTTTTAAGAAAAAGCCTAAAACATACTCTTGATTTGTGTTACTCATGGCTCAGAAAGAAAAGACCTCAGGAAATGACCTAGAAATCAGATATAATAAATCGATTAGACAACTTAACCTTCTACTACTTCAGTCAACATTTTTACAAAAATGCTCGCAAGTAATAGGCTTATAATACTTCTAACATAGACCTTAGTTCATTTCAACTAATGTTAACAGAGTTACAAGGCACTAATTAATTAGCAAAGGAGCCAAGGCAGTGGTTCTAAAACTTTAGCATGCATCAGGATCACCTGGGAGGCTTGCTAAAACACGAACTCTTGAACTTCACGCCCAGAGTTTTTGATTGTTAAGTCTAAGGTAGGGTCCAAGAATTTGCATTTTTAACAAATTCCTAAGTAATGTTGATGCTCCTGGTCTAAGAACCATACTTTAGAAACTAATAATCTATACTAATAGAAAACTATTGATGATAGATAGCATAAGGAGAAAAAAAAGAAAAAATATATAGGACCCAATCTCAGCTTCAGTATTAACTGGTATACTTTTGATTAGTTAATCTCCTTAAATGTCTTTTTTGAAAAAGCTATACAATAATTACTGATTAGTTCACAATACTGGGTCTTACTTAAGAGAACTTTAAAGTTCTTTTAGGGTCCTTGAATAATGAAATCCAAAATAAGTAATGTTTAGTCTACCAACATGTTCAATGTTTGACACAGGTTCTATTAATAATGCCAAGGTTGTAGGTTCAACCTGGTAGCTTCACTTTGTTCTACAGCTATAGTTCCTACCTCTAATTCTGCAAGCTGTCAAAGAAAACATACCAAGAGTCACAAGAGGAATGAGTAAGAATGTGTGACTGTACACAAATCCACTAGCACTACTGGAAAACAACCCAAAAGCACACTTTCTACCAACTTACCACCTTTAGGTGACACTGAGGCTGAAACTAAAAATAAGACCTTGCAATAAAATACGTTTTAGAAATCTTGGAAATTCTTCTACTCGTTTAGGCTATAAATATAATCAAAATTCATGGACACAGAAATCCAGGAATTGCTGTTTTCAAATGATAATTTTAAGGAAGACATGAAATTTAAAAATGCAATTAGCTGGGATTACTTTATTGAATATATTATGTGTACCTTCCCTTTGATTTTTTTCATATAATTTAAATGTAAATATGGGATGCTCATTAATGCTAATAAATTTATATACTAGAAATCAATGAAACCAAAATAATCTGGGATAAAAAAGTGTGGTGCCAGAGTAACTAAAGCATAACTATAGGAAGGATGAAAAACTAATATTAAATAAAACCACAAGACAAATTCGAGAAAAAGTGGCCAAAGTAATCAAAAGGAGCAGACGGAAAAACAGGCAGGTGAAGGGAACATAATAATTTCCACATATATAGGACTGAACACAGAAAAGATAGGGCAGCCAGTCAAATCAGCTCAGGATATCAAGAGGCTTCATATAAAAATACTTCAGCTTGAATCTAAAGTTGTAACTGTTCAGGCCAAATTCAACAAAAGAAAACCCTTGTAATCCTTTGAATGAGAAAATAAGCCTAGTGGTGAACATTCAGTCAACATTCCTTTATTCAGATGTTCGCTGAGCACCAACTTGGCATCAGACATCTTATCATATGATTATGCACAGTAAAAAGTAATCAAAGAAACCTACTCAAGCAGTACAGTTTATAACAGTGTACAAACTGAAAAATGGAAAACCAGACTAAGATGGCAGACTATTACCAATATAGTATCAAATTCTGCTGTATAACTTATTATAGTTCTGAGGCTTAGCCTACCCACGCTATCACATCTGACGACAGTACTATTTTATCTATATCCTATAAAGTCATACTTATAACAAGAATCAGAGCAAGATCAATAAGAATAAAATTATGGAATATAGCTAAATTGATTATCAGTATGCTAAAGTGAAGTTTTTCACAATTCTTTCTCTCTGTAAGGCTGGACATGTATGAAGAATAGACAAGAACAGGATACACAAGAGTTGCTGAACACTTCGCTAAAGTATGGCAATACCAAGGAGGGATCACCAAAGAAAACTACTTTTTTTAAAAAGATGCAAGATGACATAACTATAGTTGATTAAGAAACAACAAACTGGATATCATATAAAGAATGAAATTGCTCTTTTGTGACCAAAGGCATCAGGCTTCTGAGGAGCTAAAAGGCAAAGACAGAAGCAATGAAATGACTACAGATACGTATCAAGACTCAACATATGTTTAGTGTGAACTACAGACAGCATGACAGCCTTTCATCCAACTTCAGTGGAGTACGTCATTTTCAAAAAACAATGGGCAACCAGATGGGTTAGTGTATTATTTTTCTCTTCTTCCTACATCCCAGACGGGCTTAAGACATCTTATAAATTAACACATTTAAACATAACACATAATATTTAAACTGAGTTCATCTAATAGTAGAAGTACTTGAAGAAACTAGAGATAAGCATATTACCAACTTCAAGTATAAATTTGACTGAAGTTTTTTAATAAGCTGAAGGAGAAAGATGCAGTGACTACATACATAGTTCTCGTTTTCTAACAAACAGGGAGCTTATACAATTTTTTCATAAACAATTTTTCTTGTAGCTAAATTCAGCAAAACTTTATGTTAATTTATCTTGTGAAGGTCATTCTGTGATACCTTTAACAGTATTAACTATTGTTTTGCAAGTGATATCAAAACAAAATCAGAAAGCAATTTCCCAATTAAGCCTCTGTATAAAGACAGAAAGCATAAAAATAAACCACAATTTAAGGGCAACATTTCTGCAAAAGGCTGAGATAATATAGTCCAAACATTAGTATTTTTCTTTGTCATGTAACAAAAGTAAAACTCAAACAATCTAGACACTTAACGTAGGTATCAAAACCATGGTAGTCCTGATTATGTATTAATTAGAATCATCTGTGGATTGTTAGTCTAGATTAAGTTTAAAATTAAGCTTTCTAATGAGTGTCTGTAATGCAGTTATTATATATTGTTGATTAATGAGAGTGCCATAAATAGGTACGATTAATGAAATAAAAGACGAAAGAATTTAGCAGGTTAACTTCTATACTGTAGATATTCAATTAAATGTTATTTTTCTACCTTCCAGAGGAGAGGAATGAAAGCTGGCATTCTCTCGTGGAAAATAAGATGTCATATATATATTTTTGCCCAGAAATGATGAGGCTAACATACTATAATCAATATTCTTTTGAGGAGTTCTTAATTTTCTCAAATTCTTATGTCAGTAACAATTTTTTATGAAGAAGTTAAAATATATAAACTTTAACTTGCTAGGCTTTCTATTTTTTTAAAGAAATAAATGTGTGAAAGTGGCACATTTATGTACATTAGTTTGTAATAATAACAGATAACACTTAGTGTAACTTCAAAAATCCAAAATAAAGGTTTATTTGTAAAGGGATTACATTGGTACTGATGAGAATGCATTTATCTTTGTATTATCATTAAGATAAAAAAATGATAGAATTTTAGAGCTCCAAAGGACCTTACAGATTTTTTAGACCAACTTCTTTAAAAAACAAAAAATGAGAAAATTGCAGACTAGAAAGGTTAAATGATACAGACCAATTAACCAACTGAGCCAGGAACTTTAGTTTGGGAGCCTCCAGACTTCCAGTACTTCCTTTTTCTAAAATACTATGCTGCCTCCCATGGCTCTGAATCCTATCCCTTGGATAAGAGTTCTGGTTGCCTCATTTGTTTTCTTTATATTCTATTCTAAACCATAGTTGTCATTTGTAACTTTCTTATAAAATTATAACTTTCCAACCTGTTTTCTGAAAGAAGGATTTTACAGCTGAGCATGTAAATCGTCAGCTTTCTAAATTTCACAATAAATATAGAATCCAAAAACTACTTAAAACAACTGTGCAATAAATAATATACTGCAAAGAAAAATTCTTCTCTCCTGGATAATTCAGTCTACAAATTCAAAAACCATGTACTGAGCACCTATCACATGCAGGGTCTATGTTAAGTGCTGGCAATATGAAGATGTTTAAGATATGATCCCTATCCTCAAATAGCTTACAGCCTAGTAGAAAAGACAATTAAAGCAACAATTACAGTGTGCTTGTTAAGGACTCTGAAAAAGTAGTGAGCAGGGAGCTATGAGTGCATACAGGTAAAGAAATCTAATTTAGAATGATGGGATCAATCAGTGGTTCCCCAATGAGGTACTGAACACCAACAGGAAAAAATGAAAATACCACCCATATTTAGCAGAACCCAAAATGAATTAAAAGGCAGAGCAACTTCAATTTAGTCAAAGGAGAAAATGAAAACTGTGTTTCACACAACAGTTTAGTATCTAATAACTCTGTAACAACAATGAGACTATTTTCCAGTGGAACCTGATTTCACTGTGGTTGTGTAAGAAGAAACTACAGGTCTTCTATTATTTCTCAATAAAATTTTAAATCACTATTTTTAAATCAAAGAAAAAGACTGCATCCAAAACATGTCTAGTTAATATTCACAACAGTTCTCTGCAAAGCTGCATAAACTAAAGTCCTCTTCAAAATTCCAGGATAAAATTCCTATCTGTTACAAGAGAAATGACAACCTGGAGAACCGGTAGCCAAAGAAGGAAGAAAACCACCACTCATTTTGCTTTCTTAAACCAATGACTGGGGATAAAGACTACTCAGATTCCTTCATACTGACTTTCAGCTGGAAATTTTAGAAAAGAGAGGCGCAGGAGACATTTTTATTTACATGTTTAAGCAAAAGGGGGGGCGGGGAGAAAATCAGAGTGTAGGGAAAAGCCTGAAAGAGATAAGGAAGTGAAGTCATGGAAGAGAAAAGGATTGGGGAAGAATCCAAAGACATAAGAAAGAATGAAAAAAGGAAGACAGACTGGAGGATGGTTTTGGAAAAAGTGGTAAAGAGAGAAAGCAGGAAATGGGGGGGAGGGAAGAGTGGGGGAAGGGCTGTCGAATATAAGATTTTAGAGGGAAATGAGAGATAAGAGAAACTAATTAACTGGGGCTACCTCCGCCAGGGAGAAAACAAGATCACAATACGAAAGGTAGAGAAACCGACAGAGCAGCAACGAGTTTTAACCTCCTTTTCCTCAGCCTCTACGACCCAGAGAGGGAGGAAGAAGTGGTTCCCAAGTCCAGGGAATGAATTCCGGCGCAGCCTTCAGCAACCAGAATCTGCGAGTTGGGGCACCATCCAGCGGGTCTTCGGCCCCCTCCATCCCCCTCAGAAGCTGGGCGGGGCCCTGGGCGTCGGGGTTACCTGGACAAGGAGTCCACGCTGGGCGGTCGAGCCGCCGCGGGCTGGGAGCCAAGACTCTCGCAGCTTGAGCTCTTCTCCATGGCGCAGCGGGGCAGCGGGAGGGAAAGGCTGAAGCTGCCTCCGCCGCTACCAGGCGGGAGAAGCGGAGGGCGCAGTGCACCGGGCAGGAGCCGCGGTCAGGGCAGCGCGGGCCCGGGAGGGAGACCGGAAGCGGCCATGTTCCCCCAGACTGCACCGCGCCCGGGGGCTGCCGGGGAGTGGGAAGACCCCACGGCGCCCCTCGGACGCCGGCCCAGACACTCAGTGCTCGCTGCGCCCCCTGCGCGGCCTCTGGCCTCGGGGACAGGGAAGTGGCGGCTCCCAGAGTGAGAGGGTCCGCTGAGGCGGGAGGGATGAGGACTCTGGGGAAGGAGGGGGAGTTCTAGATATAAGAGGGATGAGAGAATACTAAGGTCTCAACAAAAAAGAGACGAGGATTTGAGGGCAGTGAGATGACTGAGACAGAAATGTGGGTGTCAAGGAAAATGAGAGGACGAGGTCATGAGAGAAACGTGGGCGGGCTTTAGAATGAAAGGGCAGGTGGAACGTAGTGCATCAAGGAGGGAGTAGTAACATAGTGGGTACTTAAAGGATGAGGACACCAGGCATGAGATGGTGGATGTTCACCAGATCAGGAGCTGAAAATAGCGATCATGGGGCGAGCATGCTGCTGTAGAGCCATGCAGACATGGATTCGAATTCTGGCCCTGTCAGTTGCCTGCAGTGTAACCCAGGGCACTGAACATGAGCTTCCTTACCTGTAAAAAAAAGGAAGAAGAAGAAGAAGAATAGCCTCACAGATTAGATGAGTTGATAAGTGTAAAATGCGTAAAGGGCGCATAGTAAGCACTCAGATATTAGCCATTAATATTTCTATGTACTTCATAAGGGTTGAGTGGACTAATGTATATAAACAGTTTCTAACATAAGTTCAATAAATGGTAGATGTTATGAGGAGAATATATAGAATGGGCGGCAAGGAAGTAAGAAGTGGTTGGTAAGGGAAGGATAATGAAGGAAGTATACCATGGGTAGGAAAAAAAATTAATGCTCTGTTTCCATTCCACCCCTGGCCCAACCTTGTACAAAGGGCACTGGGAAAGAAGCTGAAACTTTCAGTCCTACGGTGACTTGGATTGAATGGATTTGTATGGTCTGGAAGTGTCTGTAGAGGAAAAGCACTTTAGCATTAATTCATTGTCCACAAAAAGAAGTATGAAAGAGGGAATGAGTAGGGAACTGTTAATATATGCAAAAAGAATTAGATGCATATACTATTGGATGAGATTGTGTTGGATAGAGGGCAAACATTTAGTTATTTTCACCCCTGTTAATTCTCCTGCACAGCAGGAAGGGAGTGTGAAGAGATAGAACTGTGATAAGAGAACAGGAACTGGGTAAATGGGAAATACTCCTGTTAGTAATTTTCTGTTAACAAAGGATACAGGAAGGCCATACAAAGGACACCATAAAGGAATTTTTCTGATTGAGAGTGAATCCCAGTCACCTTATGTATGTGGTATAAAATTTTGCAAAGATTATTTCTGTAAAAACTTGGACAATGATTCCCTTAAAAAAAAAAATTCCTTTCTAGGATAAAGAGAATTATATTGATTTAAATTAGATTTAATTTATACTGTACAATTGATGTTTTTAAGAAAATCTTTAGTGCCCAAAGGCTGAGCATGGTGGCTCATGCCTTTGTTTTTCAGCAAATGATTTGGGAGGCCCAGGCAGAACTGCTGGAGGCGAGGAGTTTGAGACTAGCCTGGGTAATAGCAAGACCCTGTCTCTACAAAAAATAAAAAATTAGCTGGGTGTGGGTAAAAAAAACAAAAAGTACACTAACCAATGAAATATTAACTTGCAAATGCATTCCTCAAAAGAACAGCATATGTTAGAGTAATTATTAATAAAGGAATATATATTTAAGCACAAAAGGCTTAGACTTTCTATTCCATTCTTCAGCTTGGTAAAGACAGATGACAACAGATTCTTTTTATTTCTGTAATTTTTATAGAGACCTTACCTGTACTCCCATGATAGGCAAAGAGAATAGGTAGTCAGAAAGAAACATTTTTTAACAAGCATAAATATCTACAATGAGTTATAGAAAAATTTATTCATTTCTTCCCCATCCCTTCCTGCCTTCTAAAATGCTAACTCAGTGTTGCCTGATACTTTATGTTTACCAAAGTATGTATGGTGAAAGCTGATGAACCCTTGAATAGGAGGCACGTGTACTCTCTCTTACCCGGTTCATTTCTGTGTTAATAGAGCACTTGAAGCCTTCTGCCTGATGATGTAATAATTTTTGTATGGTTCTATCTAGTGGTTAATAAGAAACAATGTAGTTAAGTGCAGAGACTTTGGAACCAGACAAAACTGCATTGGAATCCTGGTCTGTAACTAAGCTTGCTTTATGCTTGTGATTAAGTTGTTTCTCATCTCTAAATTGGGAATAAAAATAATCTACATAATAAGTTGCCTTTCTCTACACAGAGTCAGTTGCACAGTAGGCTCTCAGTAAATAGATCTATTACTATTGTTTTTCCATTGAACTTACTGCTTTACTTCTAGTCTGGATGGTAAAACAGTAATTTCTCAGAGTGAAAAAGCAAGCAAAGAGTACTTTAACCTCAGCTGAAAGTTAAATTATTCCCAAATTCCTTTTCTGACACACTGGCTGTTATGCCATTCACTCAAGAGAAATCAACTTGATTAGGACATCCTGTACCTTAGTTTTCTTGTCTTTTAAAAGAACATTTCAGCCTAGACTAGGTTATTCAGGAACTGTTGCTATAATCGAATTACAGTCTAGACATAATTATCTCTTACATTAAATTGTTAACTTGAGGCCATCCCCAAAACTATTTTATTTGCAATGTAGGCCAGTGTTTCTCAAACTATCTGGGGGAAGGAACAGTGTTTTTTTAATTTGCAAACAATCACTAACCAATACTTTTTTAAATATAAGAAAAATTAATTACATTCAGCCCTTCATAACCATGGGTTCCACATCCATAGTCAACTTACTACCGATTGAAAATACTTGAAAAAATATAATAAAAACAATAC
>CAUYPO010117366.1:0-25322 GCA_963574435.1 Cheirogaleus major | reverse complement strand
GTATATACAGTTGTTTTCCTCAAATACTTATGCCTATCAAGAGGATAGACGTTGATGAATGCAGGTATTAGAGAGGGTGGGGAGAAAGAAGTAAATAGAAATTTTTACATATAAATAAAAACAGAAGTTTTTTTTTTTTTTGGAGACAGAGTCTCACTCTGTTGCCTGGGCTAGAGTGCCATGGCGTCAGCCTAGCTCACAGCAACCTCAAACTCCTGGGCTCAAGCAATCCTTCTGCCTCAGCCTCCCAAGTAGCTGGGACTACAGGCATGCGCCACCATGTCCGGCTAATTTTTTCTATATATTTTTAGTTGGCCAGTTAATTTCTTTGTATTTTTAGTAGAGATGGGGTTCTCACTCTTGCTCAGGCTGGTTTGGAACTCCTGACCTTGAGCGATCCACCCACCTCGGCCTCCCAGAGTGCTAGGATTACAGGTGTGAGCCACCGCCCCAGGCCAAAAAAACAGAAGTATTTTAAAAATAAGTTTTTTTTAGCTCCGATTGCCTGCCTTCTGGAATTGTGAAAGGCTAATAATGAATTTGGCTGTTGCGAAAGAATAATTTCTGTCTCATTTGACGTATTCCCTCATTGAAAACATTAGTTTGTAGCATCCAGGAGGACTTCTTGTTTCAGTTATTATCTGAGTTTAAAATTTGTTTTTATGTATGTTATATTTATTTCTACTTTATATACATGCATAATTTTAGTGTTTTTTAAGCATATAGAACACTGCTTTTGCTTAAACACTTTATATATAAGATGATTTTTGTACTTATAAAAATTATTTTGAAAATTGTTTTTGATATGGACAGGATGCTGGTCTAGGGATTTGAATACAGTACAGTGTTTTGACTTGCTTCTGTAATAAGCATTTTTGCTATATGCATGGACTTACAAAAGAATTCTGGTTTGTTTCAGAGCCACATGTAACAGGCATATGTGTGACATATTTTTATTTCAACTATTGCTTCATGTTTTTTATTTTCAGCATACTGGAACAGGATGCCAGGAAAATGAACCCTAGTGTGAACCCTGCAAATCAAAGGAGGCACCTACTAGAATTTTCCGCGAAAGAGGTGCAAGCCACGTCAGATGGTATCATCCAGAAAAACAGCTACAGGTTAGATGGCATGTACCTGTTACTCTGAGTGATTTATTGAAACCGAGACAAGAGAATTATCTAGTATAACTTTACATATAAATTGTTCATACACAGTTTTGACTAGTGGAGAAAATAAATGATTGAGGTCATTAATAAATTTTACTTTTAAGATTAATTCTAAGAATAAATTTACTTTGAAAGCTTTTCTAGTTTTGGAATTCTTGTAGAGATGTGACAAAAATCTCAGTTAAGATTTTATATATATTGTAACACATACACTATATACACATTATATTGCAACACATATAGTATGTACACATGATATTGTATATAATGTCTTCAGTACATACATAATGACACACATATATACATATTATATTTATATAGTATTTTCAGTACAGTTATTTTATCTATCATGTGATTATAATATGTGCTTACACATCTAATATTTGTTATTGTATCATCTGTGGGTGGGTATGATATGGTGGAATGATATGGTTGAACCTGTTTGCAGTCATTGGGTAAAATCATTTATACTTATTTATTGTGATCTTTACTGAATCCCTTGCTTGTTACAATTTAATACTGAGTTGGTAAATTTCCATATTGCTTGTCAATAGCAAAAGGTTTATAATTGTATGAAAATACAATTTCTATATTTTGTTAACTCGAAGAAGGCATAGTGGATATTTTCATAAGTTTATACTTTTTCCCTGTTTTTTTTTTTTTTTTTTGTGGAGACAGAGTGTCGCTCGGCATCCTGGGTAGAGTGCAGTGAGGGTGGGTCACCACAAGCTCCAGGTCTTGGGCTGTGAACGATCCTTCTGCCTCAGCCATCCAGGTAGCTGGGACTACAGGCGCTTGCCAGAGTGCCCGGCTATGTTTTGTTGGTTTTTGTGTATTTTTTTTGTCTTTTTTCACTTTTTTTTTTAGATTTAGAGATGGGGTCTCACTGTACTCAGGCTGGTGTCGAACCACTGAGTGACAGCTGTCCGCCCAGCTCGGCCTCCCAGAAAGCTAGGACGACAGGCGTGAGCCACCGTGCCCGGCCGATAGGTGTATACTTTTTGATAAACATTTCCATTTGTTATTTGGGCCAAATAGAGCCAGGACCTTGAATAATAAGGCAAAGGGAGGTCACAGTATGGTTACCATTGCACAGTATAATGCTTGAAAATCATTAAAGATTTATTTGCTCTTAACTCTCTAAGATTTTATAGGCTGAGAACCGTGTGGGAATCATTCTTCCTGATTTTTACTCTGTTACATCCATACAATTGAATGAGATTATTACCATAGTCCTACAGGCTTGTCTCCATTTAGCCTTCCTGAAAAAAATGTTAGTATTCTTTTTTTTTTTTTTTTTTTAGGAATTTGCATCTTGCAGAGTACTATGCTAGGCGCAGAGGAAAATCTAAAAGATTATGTGGCAGTAGCTGTAATATAACATCACAATGATAGACATGATAATGTTGAAAATAATATATAATATTTCCTGCTTTTTTACATGCCAAAATTAGCCATATTTCTGAAATATTCATCTTGATGATCACTTGCAATATCCCTAAATATTGATAGAGTTTAATAGTATCTCTAATTTTACTAAATAATTTGTCCAGGTTTGCCCTACATGTTCTATAATTTTGAGTTGTGTTGTTGTCCACATGAGATACATCAAAAGTTACATTTTTAAATTTAATAGTCCTTGGATTTATGAGAGTTGAGATAGCTTGTTGCTAAAAAATAGAACAAGTTATTGATTGGATACTTGAACTTACAGTTCAGGTAACCTTTATAACCTTATTATCTAATTTGCACTATAATAAATAGAAGCCTTCACTTATTTGTCCACATTGACATAAGATGACATTGTGGATCCTGGAAAGCATAGTAGTCTGATCACACTAGTTCGTTCTAAAAGTCTGAATGACTTCCAGGCTGAAATTTATCAGCTTTCCAAGTAGTACGTGAATGCAAGCTATCTCTCTGTCCCCTACCCCAAAGTCACTATTGACTGTGCATAACCTGGGTAATTGGTTTTTTTTGTTTGGGGTTTTTTTGTTTGTTTGTTTTTTGAGACAGAGTCTCACTCTATTGCCCAGGCTAGAGTGCCGTGGCATCAGCATAGCTCACAGCAACCTCAAACTCCTGGGCTTAAGCAATCCTTCTGCCTCAGCCTCCCAAGTAGCTGGGACTACAGGCATGCGCCACCATGCCCGGCTAATTTTTTCTATGTATTTTTAATTGTCCAGCTAATTTTCTGTTTTTAGTGGAGATGGGGTCTCGCTCTTGCTCAGGGTGGTCTCGAACTCCTGAGCTCAAACGATCTTCCTGCCTCGGCCTCCCATAATGTTAGGATTACAGATGTGAGCCACTGCGCCTGGCCAGGGTAATTGGTCTTGATAAAAATAAAAACAAAAGATTATGGATTCTTGGCTACATGCAAGTCTCTTGAAATATCTAAGATTGTTATTGAGCAACTTGGGAGATTTAAGTAAATGTCAATCCATTAATTTGATGTTCTTGCTTTTATCAGTATAAATACTGAATAAAAGATACCAAAAATATTTGTGAAACATTTGAAAGCACCAAATATGAATTTGTTCTTAACTGAATTTTAGATGATTTATTTATATAAACTCAGCCATGACACATATATTTATTTTTTAATGTAGCTTATTTTATGCTTCATTTTATAAGGAGAGTTAGGAGACCTGGTTCAAATAAAAAAGTAGATTTTAATCCCATAGTTTCTAATATTGTATTTACCTATCATTTAATTAACTGCATATATTTTTTCAGTCTTAGAAATAAGTGGTATATAAATTATATAACCGCGTAATTTGTCAATGAAACTGGGACACTTCTAAGAAGGAAAAGGCAGTGCTAGTAATAATGCCATCAGGACATCAGTCAGGACTGTCTTGTATAAACAGGAAAGGATAGTCACCCTATATATAAGGCATCAGCCAGAACCTGTCTTTATTCCAGTATAATTGTCATAAATTCTAGCTCCTTAGCACTATCCTTTACTTTAGTGATTTATTTGCTGAAATTTCTTCTCTTGATATAAAATGGTTTGTAAGCAGCCTAGAACTCTGTCTCTGGGTTAACGTGGGTCTAATTGTCTCCAGATTGCATGTTGGCTAGAGTCTCCCTTTCCATTCTCCTTTAACTCCACCCAATCCCTGTCCTGGTATTTCTTCTATCAGACTTTTTTTTTTCTTTTCCAAAGAATATTTTTGGCTGATAGAACAAAGCCAGTCAGCACAGATGTGCAGAAATCATTACTAGAGTTTAGATCAGAAATATATTTTCAAAAGAAGTTTTGGACTTTTCTGACGGACTACAATGTTTGTATTTTTGTATGATTTTTAAAATAACACATGTGATAGGTCTTTGTTCTTGATGCTTTTGGTGTGTCAAGCAGCTTCCTCTTATAGGCATTCAGAAGAGTATACATTTACAAAACACAAGACAGACTTTTTTTTCTTCTCCCTCAACACTTAATTTTTTTGTGTGCATTTATTACCTACATACCAACGTCTCTGTTTTATTACAAACAACTTAACCCTGCTTAACCCCAACAGCCAGAAAAGAGGACATGGAGAATGTTCCTGTTGCAAGCTGCAGGAAAGAATGCTTTATATATCCTCAGCTGTTGTTTCTTTTCTTTTGTATATGGCATAAATACACATCTCTAACTTTTCTCTTGAAGTTCGTTTTCCACTTTGCCAAAATTGTTTTTGTCAAGGATGCCAGTGATTTCAGTGTTGCCAAATTCAGTGGAAACTTCTGTCATCTTATTTGGCCTTTCCTCAGCTTTTGGCCAAGTGGATTATTTGCCCCTTGAAAGACTTTCCCTTTGTGTTGCTACATTTTTTAGTTTCCCTCTTTTTTACTGGCTGCCACTTTGTAGTCTTCTTTGTGGGCTCCTCTGCTATCCAAATCTTAGAACTGTGAACTTTTTTGTTTTCCTTCTGCCTCAGTGACTCATCCATAATTAGTATACAGTCTGTATACATCTTGATGACTCTAAAATGTATGTTTTCTGTTCAAACTTCTCTTCTGAGTCACCAGTCTCACATATCCAATAGTTTCCTTGGCATCTCTATTTTAACATTTCAAACTTAACATGTGCACAGTGAAATTTTGTTCCTCTTTCTGTTTGGCTTCCAACCAGTTTTCTATAAGTCTTTTTTGTTTCTGTTGCATAAGCCAGAGACCCTGACTCCTCTTTTTCAACAAGTGTTCTTTCCAAAGATATTCTTTCCAAAAATTATCTTGAGCCAGATGATAGTCTATGCTATCATTGGTTCTTGCCTGGATTGCCATAACTCTTTCCTAACTGGTCTCTCAGCTTCCCCTCTTGCCTCCATTGAATCCATTTTTGGTACCATCACAAGATACAAGTGTAAATTGAAATATATCACTTATTTACTTAAAACACCTTTGTGATTTCTAATTCCATTTAGTAATTCCTTATTATGATCTGGTTTCTGTCTGTCCAGCCTCATCTTGTGACCTCCTCTGCCCCTACCCAACTTGTACACAACTCTTCAGTTAATGGTCTTTTAAAATTTCTTTCTTTTTTTTTTTTTTTTTTTTTTTGAGACAGAGTCTCACTCTGTTGCCCAGGCTAGAGTGCCATAGTGTCAGCATAGCTCACAGTAACCTCAAACTCCTGGGCTCAAGCAATCCTTCTGCCTCAGCCTGCCGAGTAGCTAGGACTACAGGCATGCGCCACCATGCCCAGCTAAATTTTTGTATATATTTTTAGTTGACCAATTAATTTCTTTCTATTTTTAGTAGAGACGGGGTCTCACTCTTGCTCAGGCTGATTTCGAACTCCTGGCCTTGAGCGATCCTCCCTCCTCGACCTCCCAGAGTGCTAGGATTACAGGTGTGAGCCACTGTGCCCAGTCTTTTTAAAATTTCTTGAGCCTACATTTTTCCCACTTGCCTCTACTTAGATCACTCTTACCCCAGTTTCTATAGGACTGGCTTCTTCTCATCTTTAGGCCTTAATTTAAATACCATTTCCTTCTCAGACCATTTTATCTAAAGTAGATACTGCCATTGCTTTTCTATTTCAACTATTTGTTTCTTTCTTTGTACTTACCAGAGTTTGGATTTATTTTATGTGTTTGTTTTCTTGTGTTTGGTCCTCTGTTAAGGTCTTTGAAGATAGAGACTTTGTTTCTCTAGTTCCCTGTTGGATTCCCAGCACCTACTACGGTACTTGGCACATAGTTGGTATTTAGCAAATATTTGGTGAATGTATAAATGGAAGGATGAATCTTACCATGTTCAACTTCATGTGTTTATGTATTTTCTTTTTGGGTTTTAACATATCTAGTTTCCTAAAAGCAGAGCATCCTACATAAAGAAATTCAGGGCAGAGACAAGATTTCTTAGAAAGATTAAAATAGCAGACTGAAGAGCATAAATAGCAATAATATCTCAAGCTCAAATTCTAATTTTTAACTCAGGTTTTGCTTCCTACATCACACCCTGGATAGGTGAATTCACATGATATAGATTAGTGTGATGGCTAGGAAAGTATATATTTTTTTAAGCTAATGGAGTAACTGGTTACTGTCACCCTGGTGTTTTATTAGTGATTTAGATTCCTTTAAGATTTCAAAATTTTAAATTCAGCTTTTCAATTCTTTTTCACTTTTCTCCTGCCAAGTATTTTATATCTTACCCTACCTCTACCACATATATACTTGTTTTAGGGAGACTATTCAGTTTTGTTATCAAAGAATTGTGAATGACCACAAAACTTTTGTCCTTGTCCATATCATACTGTCTTCCTTATCAACCAGTTGATCTTTCCCCAAGTTATCCCATCACTGTCACCTCCTCTGTTCCAGCAGCACTGTGTATACCTTGAGCTCATTGAAGACTTGAACCATGTGTTATTATATCCCTTAGTTATGGTACACATAAATTGCTCAATAAAGGGTTACTAGGTAAATGTGAATTACCATGCTATCTCTGTAGAAAATCAGAAAATGACATTTGTGCTACATGGTCTATAGTTTTCTCATTTTCTATTCTGTCTTGCAGTATATTCTATTTACCATATTTTTATTTCCATGAAAAGCTAACACTAGTTATGATTTTCTTATAGCAAACTTCTTGGGAATTTAAGATGCCAAATTTTGTGCATATATGTTTCAGATATGATCATTCTGTTTCAAATGACAAAGCCCTGATGGTGCTAACTGAAGAACCACTGCTTTATATTCCTCCACCTCCTTGTCAACCCTTGATTAACACAACAGAATCTCTCAGGTGAGTGTTGTAGATTATTGCAGAAATATCACATTTGATTCCCATGTTTGGCTTTAGAACAGTAATTGTTCAGAGTAACTAAGTGGCTGAGAGAATCTCTGAATTATTTGTTGGATAGACATATCAGTTGTCGTCCAGTATCTCTACCAACCTGATGGAGATGGTGATGGGTCAATTTTATGTGGTGCTTGCATACTTAAATATGTCTTATTTGAAAACTACAAAATGAAATTAATATTAAAATTTAGGGTAGTAGGTAGGCTTGCAGATGATAATGTTCATATCAGAAGGGGCCTTTTTCGTCAAATTAGAAAGACAATAATTTGAGGATACATGATTCTGGAGATACTTTTCCATTAGTGCACCCTTCTTTATCAACTTTTCTCCTGCGTTTTTTCTTGTGATTTTAGACCTTATCCTTAAACCTTAACAACTGCTGCAGGCTTTTTGTGATAAGTAGTAATCAACTACAGTTAAATAAGCATAGTCTAACATCTTTATAATTGTCATTAAAGGCAAACAAAATAAAGGAAGTTATATTATGAACTAGGTTTTCATTTCCAGTGTTGAAAAATTTGAATTATTTTTTTTTCCCTAGGCAATTGAGTTCATTTTTTTCCTTCTTCCCAAAGAGCATGATTTTCAAAGCCTTTATTTAATGTGTCTATTTGTTGTTAGGGGTCCTATGACTCGTCAAGTTCTTTCCAGTATCTTAGATGTTTCTATGTACATAGCCCAAGAACAGAAACAGGAAATATGTTTTTTGTGGAAAAACCTTTGCATCCAATTATTTATATTTGGCAGGTATTTAGCTGTGATTTTCTTTGAATTTTGAACTCATGATTGAGGAGGTTGCCAGATAAAAAATGCATGTCATTAAAAACAGCTTAACATTAAGTATCTCAGCTTTTTCAAATAAAAAGGCAATATTGAGTCATCAGGCACTTGGAACACTCTTTGGAACATACAGAGTGATTAAAATCATTTCCAACCAAGGGGTGAGACATTTGTTTCTATGAAATATGTTTAATTAATTAAGTTATATTTTATAGGTTAAATCATGAACTTCGAGGGTGGGTTCATAGACATGAAGTAGAAAGGACCAAGTCAAGAAGAATGACAAATAATCAACAGAAAACCCGTATTCTTCAGGTTTGTTTCTGCTTGTCTTTGAACAATGGTTGGCATATTTGTTGGAAGACTTCCCCCTGGGTTGCTCTCTTCCCTGGAAAATTTGGGAAGCTTGAACTTGAGCCTCTTCTCACTGCCTCCTGCTGCTTCTGCTATAGCTGTCATTGCCACTGAAGCCCCCCCCCCCAGGTTTTATAGCACTAGTTTAGGTTTTATTGCATTAGTACTGGCTGCTCAGGCATGGTGCTATTTCCTGTTCTCACCTTCAAATTTGCTTTCAAGCCAGGAGTTCCTATTCACAGATATCTGTAACATGTTTTTGGCACAATGGTATATAATAAATAATACTGTTTATCTCCTTTCACTTTAGAGCTTTTCAAAAAGAGAGAATGTTGAAACATGAAGCAATTTAGAAGTGAAGACACATCTATGCAGGACAATTTTGAACTTAGACATGTTCCACTGTGGGTTAATGACAGCTCTTAACTAGAACTGTTCAGTAGTACTTCCAACTCAATGTTGTTTGCCACAAAGCACCATTTATAGTCATTCTCCATCATTCATCAAATATTTATTACTATTTCTGAAGCACTTAAAATGGCAACTGGCATACTGCAGTTTCCTCCTAACAAACATTACCTGTGATATTAATAATGAGCCAGGGACTGTTCTAGATCCTGGGAATAATAGTAGTGAGTACCATAAAGTCCCCACCTTTGTGGAGCTTGCATTCTAGTGGGAGAGCTAAACAATAACCAAGTAAATAAATACTCAGATACACTCAAAATTAGAGGTAAGTTCTCTAAAGAAAAATGAAGCAAGTTAGGAGGTTAGAATTTGAATTGAGAAATCGGTTACTTTTTAGATTGAGTAGTCAGAGAAGGCTTCTCTGAAGTTTTACTTTAAGAAGATATTGTCAGAGTAATTAATGCTCGCTGTTATAACAGCCTCAAAATCTCAGTAGCTTAATAGAATAAAAATTTGTTTTTTCACTCACACAAAATTTCACATAGTTCTCTAGGATGGCTTTCTTCCAAGCAGTTAGCTAGTAAGGGATCCAGGCTCCTTCTATTGTGTAGCCCCAATAACTTGAAATCCTTTGCTTCTAGCTTGGGTGTTAGGGAATAAAAAGCTTTGTAGATTATGCAAAATGTTTTAGGGATCAGGCCCAGGTTTTAGACAATGTTTAGTTGGCTAAAACTGTCACTTTGCGTAACCTACTGCAAGAGAGACTGGGAACATGTAGTCTTCCTGTGTGCTCAGAATGAAGAAACAGGTTTGGTAAGAACATTGCTTTTGCTGTAGGCAGAAAATGACAGAAGTAACAATGTAAAGGTTTGGGGGAGAGTCTGGAGAAAGAGCTTCAAGACAAAGGGAACAGCAAATATAAAGACACTTGGGAGGGAACAGTTTGCATATTTAAGAAACATCAAGAAGCTTAGCATGGCTGGAATGCAGGGTTTGAGGGGAGAGTGGTAGATGAGACTAGAGAGGCTGCAGAGGTGAGATCACAGTGTACTTCATAGGCTATGGTGAAAACTTTGGGTTTGTTCCTAGTTAGGAGGGAACACCATTGAAAGGTTTGAGCAGGGGAGTGACTTGATATAATTTATATTTTTAAAAATCACTAGCTGCTACACAAAGTAGACCGTGGCAGGGAGCATGACTGGAAGGAAGGATACCAGTTAAGAAGCCATTTCAGTAGTTTAGGTAAGAGATGGTTGTGGCCCATACTAGTGTGGTGGCTGTGAAAGTGGAGGAATGTACTTGGATGCCAAATATATTTTGAAAGTAGAGCTGCTAGAAATTGTTGATGTAAAATAAAAAGGAATCAATAATAATTCCTATGCCTTAGGTACTAGATGAATAGCAATGCCATTTACTGTGACTAAGACTGGGGAAGGAGCAGTGGAGACAGGAGTCAGGAGTTGTAGAAATGTTAAGTTTGATGTGCTGTTAGACATTCAAGTGGAGAAGTCAAGTGGACAATCAAATCTCCAGGTCTGGAATTTAGGAGAGAGGTTGGAAATTGATATTAATTTGGGGTGATATTAACTGGGGAGAAACTAAAGAATAAAAAAGGAAATGAGGAACTGAGCCCTGGGCCAACTCCAACATTAGAGGCTAAAAGAGAAGAATCACCGCTTGAAAAAGAAGAGGGGTGGGTGACCAGTAAGATAAGAAAAGATAATAGGATAGTGGTATCACAATACCCAAGCAAAGAAAGTTTTGTTGGTTTTGTTTTGTTTTTTTAGAGATGAGATCTTGCTCTATTGCCCAGATCACTGTAATCTTGAAGTCCTGGGCTCAAGCAATCCTCTTCCCTCATCTCCTGAGTGGCTAATATTATAGTCATGTGCCACCATACCCCAATAATTTTTTTATTTTGTGTATATATTGGGTCTTGGAGTCTTGCTGTATTGCCCAGGCTGGTCTCGAACTCTTAACCTTAAGCTATCTTCCCACTTTGGCCTTCCAAAGTGCTGGGATGACAGGCTTGAACAGTGGTTGCCTGGCCTAAAGAAAGTTTTTAAAGAAGAAGAATGTGATTAACTAGTATGGAGCTAAGAGATACTGATTAAAATAAGAAATGAGGAATACCTTTGGAATTGACAATTAGAACTTGTTAGAGATTTTGATGAAAGTTGTTTCATTGGAGTGGCCATAACAAAAGCCAGTTGAAGTGGATTCAGGGAGGTAATAATGGAGGAGAAAGTGAAAAAAATTATTTCAGGGTAATCCCCATAAATGGGAATAGAGAAATAGAATAGCTGTAAGAATCAAAAAAGAGGTTTTATTTTTGGATAGGAAATATTTCACCAGGTTTACATGTTTACATGCTAATGAAAACATCTTAACTATTTGATTATTTGGATACTAACTAGAAGCAGTATGGGATATGTTCAAAAGTAGATTAAAATGATATCAAGAAACATGGGTTTTTAATCATTATGGACTGTTTTCATCTATAAAATAATGAGGGTTAGTTAGTCTAGATGAGCTGAAGCTCTGAAGCTCTGACATTGTGAGATTCTTTGATTATCCAGTATGTGCTTCTCTAGACCTCTCCAACACCCTTTATTTATCTACTATAGCACATTTATTGGTTGTCGCTACTTCTAGAGTCTGCAGGCAGTCATTACCAATGTCATGGTTACCTCAAAATCCCAAAGCTGCTTATTGGCATTGGAACGTGGAATCCAGTACAGCAGTACAGCAGAAAATTCATGTCTGCCAAAGCCTGCACATCACCATACCATGACCAGAGGAAAAAGGGACTGTCTCTCTTTCACTTTCCAAATCTGGAGCAAGTAAATCTTATTTGCACAGCCTAAATATATCCAGAACCCTGGTGGCAAAATAGTTTGAGTAATATAGGCTTCAGGCTTCTATCCTTTGCTATACAGGAGCTATCACGGGAGACAGGAATAGATCATTGCCACAGAGCTGGTATAATGGGCTTTATGAAAAATTAGATTAAAACTCTTGGCTTAAATGTGTTTTTTTATCTTATCTTTAGATATAATTTTTCATGTTATTTTTTCCTGTTTATTGGATAAATGAATAGAATGTTTACTGTGGAAGGGGTGCTTAGTGTTCTTTAAACTTAAAAGAAATCTAATGCAAGGAAAATAATTTTAATTTCACAGTCTGTTCATTTGGAGGAGATTTGTATAATAGTTTAAAGTCTTATTTCTTTCTATGCTATTTTGGATACATATCTTTCTGTAAGGAGCTTAAATAATGATCAGAAATGTGGGAATCTTACCTATAATCAAAAAAGGAATGATGGGGATGAATCTGTATTTGTCAGTGGCAAAAAAAGTTCTTGATTAGTCAGAGGAAGGAAAAGGATTATTCTGCTAATGCTGTTGTCAATACCCAAAGAATATAAGAATTCTTCGATTCTCTTTCTTAGTGTAGATAGCCTATAACTGCACTGCTTTTTCTTCTTTTCTCATTTCAACCTTCTTTTTCCTCCCAGTTACTTTAGGCTAAAAGTGCCTAATAGTCCTATAAGGTATTCTGTAATTTTGGTGAACTGACATTTCTTTGAAATATCTGTTGATTTAAGTATTATATCTTTGATTTGACCCATCCTATTTCATAATTATTCCCTTTTCCTAGACTGTGAGTAAAAGGTAAAAGGACAAATTAGTGAAAATGTCTTTCAAAATGAAGGTAAAATAAAAATATTTTCAGCCAGACAAAAGCAGAGAATTTGTCTCTAGATGACCTGTAGTATAAGAAATATTAAAGATGTTTTTTAGACTGAGGTAAATGATACCAGATAGAACCCCAGATTAGCAGGAAGGAAGAGCATCAGACTGGGCAAATATCTAGATAAAAAGAATAAGCCTTTAAAAAAAAACTTTATATTATGTGTATATATTTAAATGTCTTTAAAAAACTATTGTCTTTTTAGAGCAATAATAATAACAATTTGTTGTGGGGTTTGTAGATTATATAGAAGTAAAATATAAGATAATAAGGACACAAAGGGATGGAGGGAGTAAATGGAATTATACTCTTAATAAAGTTTGTATATTGTTCAAATAACATTCCAAGGTAGACTATGATAACTTAAAGATCAAAGTATAATTTCTAGAGCAACTGCTAAAAACTAATATAAAGAAGTACAACTATTATTAAAAAGACAATATAAGAAATAAAAATCGAATACTAAAAAGTATGCAGTTCAATGAAAAGAAGTTAGGAAAGGAGAAACAAATAAGAAACAAATAGAATAAATAAAAAATACATCAAGATGGTAGACTAAAATCCAACCGTATTAGTAATTAAATTCAGTGGACTAAACGCATCAATTAAAAGGCAGAGATTGTCAGACTACATATTTTTAAAGGAAAGTTCTAACCATATGTAGTTTATAAGAAATAACATTTTAAATATAAGGACACAGACAAATGGAAAATAAGAGGGTGAAAAAATATCAGATAAAGTAGACTTCCAAACAAAGGATATTACAAGAGATAAAGAAGGACATTTCAGTTCTTTGAATAAACCTTCTACCCCGACCTCTCTCTCTCTACCTCCTCTTTAAGGCTAATAACTCTTAGATTTGCCCTTTTGAGTCTATTTTCTAGATCCTATAGGCATGCTTCATTCTTTTTCCTCTTCTGTGTATTTTCAAGTAGTCTGTCTTCAAGCTCACTAATTCTTTCTTCTGTTTGATCAATTCTGCTGTTGGGAGACTCTGGTGCATTTCTCAGTTTGTCAATTGAATTCTTAAGCTCCAGAATTTCTGCTTGATTTTTAAAAAAATTATTTCAATCTCTTTGTTAAATTTCTGTGATAGGCTTCTGAATTCTTTCTCTGTGTTGTCCTGAAGTTCATTGAACTTTTTCAGGACAGTTATTTTAAATTTTTTGTCTGAAAGGTCATGTATCTCCTTCACTCCAGGATTGATCACTGGTTCCTTGGTCCGTTTGGTGAGGTCATGTTTTCCTGGGTGTTCTTGATGCTCATGGATGCTCATCAATGTTTGGGCATTGAAGAGTTTTTATTGTATTTCTTATCTTATCTTATCTTATCTTATCTTATCTTATCTTATTTTTTTGAGACAGAGTCTTACTCTGTTGCCCAGACTAGAGTGCCATGGCGTTAGCCTAGCTCATGACAACCTCAAACTCCTGGGCTCAAGTGATCCTCCTGCTTTAGCCTCCCTAATTACTGGGACTACAGGCATGTGCCACCACACCCCATTTTTAGTTGCCCAGCTAATTTTTTTCCATTTTTAGTAGAGACAGGGTCTCACTCTTGCTCAGGCTGGTCTCTAACTCCTGAGTTTAAGCGATCCTCCCACTTCGGCCTCCCAGAGTGCTAGGATTACAGGCATGAGCTACCACGCCCAGCCTAAGAGTTAGGTATTTATTTTAATCTTTGCAATCTGGATTTGCTTGAACGCATCCTAAGAAGGAAATTTCATAATGACAAAAGGAGCATTTCATCAAGAAGATAACAATTCTAAATGTATAGGGTCCTAATAACAAAACTTCAAAATACACACAGGGAAAAATGACAGAACTCAGGGGAAAAACAGATAATTCTCAACATAATTGGAGATTTTTAATTTCCTGTCATTTTGATTTAAGTGTCTCACATGCTAAAGCAAAATAGCTAAAAATGCGAAAGGTCATGGCTAATTTTTCAGTGAGGTTCCTTTTTTGGTTGTTTGTTTTTTCTTTTCCTTTTTTAAGAGATGGGCTCTCACTCTGTCACCCAGGTGGTGTACAGTGGCATGATCATAGCTCACTGTAACCTCGAACTCAAGGGCTTAAGTGATCATCCTACCTCAGCCTCCCAAGTAGCTAGGACTACAGGCATGTGCCACCATGCCCAGCTAATATTTTTATTTTTTGTAGAGATGAGGGCTTGCTATGTTGCCCATGCTGGTCTCGAACTCCTGGCCTCAAGTGATTCTCCTGCCTTGGCTTCCCAAAGTGCTGGGATTAGGGATGTGAGCCACTGCACCCCGCCAGAGGTTCCTTTGTTATTATAACTGGTGTAAGCCTTAGATACATAAATGGAATATCCATTTTTTGCTTGCCTGAGGTCTCTGTAACTCAGCTTTCCCTAACACCTACCCATCCACTTCTGAGACTGGGGAAAGAAGTCTGACTTCTTTCAGACTTCTTTATTTCATATGTGTCAGAGTAGCAGAAATCATTTAAAATTCACAGCTGTTTAAACCTTATATTTATCAACTAGCTATAATTTAATTTTGGTTTTATTTACTGCTTGATAACCATGTCAATAAATATAGTATCTTATTAAGTATACTTGTTTCTCTTTTTTCTTTTCATTTTATTGGTACTTTTTTCATTTTTGTTTAATAAGCATTTATTGAACCCCTATTACATGCAAGACATACATTAGGTTTTTATAAAGTAAAATTCTTGACTTTTACAGAGCCAGAAATTGGATGTCCCATATTGATCCCTGCATATTGGTTCTATCCATGAAACAAAATTGTTTCCTCTTCTTTTCTCCCTTAACCTTTCATACATGTTTCTGTATTAGTATTTATCACATTGTATTGTTTTCATATGTCTGTCTTCCCAATTAAACTGGAAGCTTCTTAAAGGGAGAAGTCAAATGTTTAATTTTTTTGCTGTGGTGTGTGTAGGTGCTTTGATTGCTGAGAGATGGATATGTGGACACAGTAATGAACAAATGATTAAACAATTATTTAAGCCACTGTTTGACAGGGTGACATCACTTCCTAACGTAATAGAAGTTGATAATATGACCTTGAACTCTGATATTCTTACAAAACTCTTCTAAAAATCAGCTTACAAAACTGCCAGGGAATATAAAACTTTGCATAGCGCAAAGCAGATGCTATGTGAAAGACAGGTTTCCAGTGTAGCATATGTGGGCCACTAATGGTTCCATACTGAACTGTTCTCTTGCCAAAAGAGTCATCAGTGATATCTCTTTAATGATGGCATATTCTGTAAGTGTATTTAGGCCTAAGCTCTTTTGTGTTTAACTCAGTAAACAATAGGACCTTGTTTCATTATGAACTTTTCATAGGTCTTAGGAGCTTGTCATTGGCAACGTAATTATTAAAATAATGTCAGGCATAAGTTGTTAAATGTTTAGTACTACTTGTACAGCGTGGTCATAAAACTTATGGTGTTTGGACTAAGCTTTTGGGCTCTTTCTTTAAACTTTATGAGAAGTGCCTTAAATGTCTTAATCTCCACAAGACACATCTCTCAGCCAAGAATGTGACCTAAAGAGATTTAATTTCTGTTAGTGTTTAATTATTTGGACTTAATATGTCAGAATATGAATACTTTAATGAAAGTTTAGCAAATGTAAATGTAGAATGAGTCAATATAGGAAGACCTTCATATAATTTCATTATATGACATTAAACTTTTTTTTCTCTACTTTTTTTTCTCCAGGGTGCTCTGGAACAGGGCTCAAATTCTCAGCTGATGGCAGTTCAATACACAGAAACCACTAGTATCGGGTAAGAAAGTGTGGAAGCACTTGGCCAGGGAATTTAAAACAGCTAGCATTTTAGTAATGTTGAAATTCACACTTCCTTTTCACCTTAAATTTGTTCTCATCTATGACTTTTATATTAGTCATATCCTACTATGTATATAACATATACTACTTCTGAACAGTTGCAGTAAAGCCAGATAATTTCATCTCTCCCAGTCATAATTTTGATGAAAATCTTGAATATACATAGTTCTCCTGTTGTTGATTTGCATCTGTTTCATGAGCCTAGGGGAAGGGAATGTTATTTTTTGAGTGTTCTGCCAGGTGTCCTGCTGAGAGCTTTACATGCATTTTTTCTTTAAATCCATATAATAAGTTGAAATGTATTTTTTATATAGAAAAACTGGGCAAGTCATTAATTTTTTCATAATTTTTAGAGTTTAGACCTTAGAATCAGAATTTAGACCTTAGCTGTTTGACTTACAGTGTGTTTTTTACCACAGAATACTCATTAAGATTTTTGAAAGATTCCAAAGGAAGTGCTGTATCTAGAGGTTTAAATGTCTTCACCAAGACATATTTAACTAAAAGGAAAGATAATGTAGGAGGCAACGTAGTATCATGGTTAAGATGGTAGCTTTATCTGCTCTGTTGGGCAGAGTTCAAATCATAACTGCCACTTAGTTGCTCTGGGAACTCAAACAGGTTAATGTAATTGAAATTTCCTCATCTACAAAATTCTGGCTGCACAGAGTTGATCTAATGGTTAAGTTAGATAATATATTTAGAGCACTTAGTGTGGTACTTGGCACATATTAATTGGCTTCCAAACATGGTAAATGGTGATGATGTGATGATATTGACAACATTATCACTAAAGTGAAAGTTGAGAGTCTCAGCTTCTACCTAGAGCTCTGCAACAGACTTACAGTTCACTATTTACTTGATGTTAATTTAACATTTACTAAGAACCTATTATGTGCCAGGCAGTGTTCTAGGCTCTGAGAAAAAAAATATATGTAGTAAAAATGTAAGTTGAAAGCTTTTTTATTCATTATGTTATTAACTGAGACTTCCTATTAAATGACAATAAAGCAGCATATCAGCAGTCATGAATGTTTAAAATCCTGAGATTGTATTATCCAGTTGAAATGGATGACTAATATATATTTAAATAGTAACTAATAATTCTGTGTTAACCAGAATTTATCATTCAGTTACTATACATTTATTTTTAAAATATATTAATTGTTTGATGCATGATTATGATGGCATAATATTTCTTCATTAGTTAAAAATACTTTTAATTAATTACAGTCAATCCTCATTATTCATAGATTCTTCATTTGCATATTCACCTACTAAAATCTGCTAAAATGTATCTGTAACCCCAAAATTAATACTTGCAGTGCTTTTTTTGTCATTTGCAAACATGCATAGATGTTCCCAGATGAGGTTGACCAAAGCAACATTCTGCCTTCTTCTTTCAGCTCTCATAACATAAACAAAGTTTTTTTAATGGCCCATTTAGTGCCGCATTTTTCATAATTTTGTGCTTTTTATTGCTGATTTTACCATTTCAAATGGCCCCCAGGCATATTGCCGAAGTGCTGCCTAGTGTTCCCAAGCCCAAGCAGGCTGTGATGTGCCTCATAGAGAAAACACATGTGTTAGATAAGTTTTGTTCAGGGCATGAGTTATAGTGCTGTTGGTTGTGAGTTCAAGTTAATGAATGAAAGATATATGTTAAAGAAAGTATCTTTAAACAGAAACACATAAAATAAGGTTATATATTGATTGGTTTACAAAAATATTGTAACCAAAGGCTCATAGGAACCTAACTCTGTTTTTCCCCTAGGAAAATAGTTCAGGATTCACTAGTTCAGTGTTTGCAGTGACTTATTAGAACATAACTATCACAAATAACAAAAATTGACTGTATATACAAAATATAATCAGAAATGGCCTAGTGAGCAAATGTGATTATTTCAAAGGAAGTTCTCGTGACTCATTTATCATTTTCATTTAGGTCAATCTTTTCCCCTCTTTAGTTAATGATGTTTGATTAATACATTAAGTTTTCTCTTTGGAGAAAAACGAAGCATTGTAGTATCCCTTTGACTGTTTTGGACATTGGCCCTAGACACTAAAAGACCTTGAAAATATTAAGAACTATATTAGTATCATTTGAATGTATCTTTGGGGGCGCAATGTGGTTTGAAGTATTATAATTTTAGATTTTAATTTTATCAAAACATTTACATGATGCATTTAATAGCAATGGCTAGCAATTGTTGAGTGACTCATGGAAGGGGACCCATACTTGGCACTTTACATATATATCATCCCCAATAACAGTCCTGCAAAGTTTACATGGTTATCCTTATTTTATTGATGAGAAAACAGGTTGCTCAGAAAGGTTGATTTCCCCAAGAATACCCACTTGAGGAGTGGAGCAGGAATTCAAAGCCAGGTCTGTTTGTTTCCAAATCCTAATCTCTTTCCACCTTGTGCACAGCCTCATAGGCACGCACACCTTCACATATTTGACAGAGTGGTGAAAAATGACTTTTCCTCAGACTTAATTTTTATTATCAGAAATTGTAAAACCGTGCAAACTTATGTAGAAATCTATTTTCTGATAGTTTTTCTTATCTGGTACATTTTAGAGCCTTGATTCAGAAACAAGAATATTTTTTTAATGAATTGGATCTTATAAATATCCTGATCTTGGGCTTTTCAAAATATTATAAAAATTACTGCCAAAGTGCTACTAATATTTTGGTTGGGAGAGCTTCTTATAATTTAGACAGCCTTAGAATGGCAAGTATTTTGGGAGAACATGGAACTTTTTACTTTAATAATACTTTACATTTTTCTTACTTTAGCAGGAACTCAGGGAGTGAGCTACAAGTATATTATGCTTCACCCAGAAGTTATCAAGACTTTTTTGAAGCCATCCGCAGAAGGGGAGACACATTTTATGTTGTGTCATTTCGAAGGGTAAGTTCATCTTGAAAGAATAAAGCTAATAATTTTGAATGCCTGCTGTATATAAGATGTTGGGGTGAATATTTTAGAAGATACAAGTATGTGAGAGATAATAAGCAATATAAAATAAATTATGTGAGTGGGACAGTGTAAGTGCTGTAATACATGCTTAACTTTGAGCTTTTCAGCATTATGAAAGCGAACGTGAAATTGGTGTCAGTCTATGAGTGTATATTTAAACTATAAAAACTACTTAATGATTTTTATTCTTTGTCATCTTGATAGCCATACTGTTTGTTTATAACTAAAGGAAAAGTAAAAATATATTTTATTTAGGCTTTTCCTATTTAGGCTTTTTAAGCCAATTCCCTTTTAGTTATTGAGAAAGAGACTTCTGAAATGTAGGTTTAAGATGAGTCATAGGCAGGTTAATATATTAATTGTGGAATGTTTGGATCTATGTTCCTAAGATGTTCTATTTTTCTTGTCTCTCTTCTTGATCAAACATTTGGTTGGTGAAGAATGTGTTAAATAATCAGCTAGCTTATGCAAAAATAAATGTTTATACCAGTACTTTTGAATGTTATGAATGTTAGACTAAATGGAAAAAATGCATGGCTATTTACATTTTATCTACTTTTCTTATAAAATGAAAATGCTGTATATTCTTCCTAGAGTTGCCATGTGAATATCTTTTTTAGAGTGCTGTATGTTAACCCAGGAGCACATGAATGAGTTAGAATTTCTCAGTGGTTTGTATCCCAAGCCTTTGTTTCTTCCTTTTTTTAATTTTAAGAGATGAGAGTCTCACTGTGTTGCCCAGGCTGAACTCAGACTCCTAGTCTCAAGCAACCCTGAGTTGCTGGGACTACAGGTGTGCACCTCCGTGCCTGGCTTATTTTTTCTTTCTTTAAAAAGAATATAGGGGGGTGTGGTTAGAAATATGTACAGTTGACCCTTAAACAATGCGGGTTTGAACACATTTATATGCAGATTTTTCTCAACCAAACAAGGATCGAAAATACAGTATTCCTAGGATGTAAAACCCATGCATATGAAGGGCCGACTTTTCATATAGGAGCATTCCACAGGGCCTACTGTAGGACTTGAATATGCAGGGATTTGGGTATACAGGGGGGGCCCTGGAATCAATCCTCCGTGTATACTGAGGCACAACTGTATATACTAACAATAGAATAAATAATTAATTCTCTGATTATTATTATTGCTCACTGTCACTGAAATTCTCAGTTAGTTGTTTTCCTAAGGTATAAATATCTAGCAGCTCAGATTTTCAGGACCAGAGAACTTTGACACTTGAAGTCTAGGGAGATCAAACATTTTATGTATTTTCAGGTATTAATCAAATATGCTAAGAGATTTGGAATACTTTAGCCATGGCATCTCATGGTCTCTGCCTTTTCAAAAATTCCTTGTGCTCACTTTACTCTCTTAGACATAATTGGTATATTTCTTTATTGCATCAGCTTCAGAATTTCTTTTCAGCAGGATGAGGGCAGCTGAGAATGGGGTTTCTGGCCTGGCTCCAACTGTATTGGCTGTTGAAAACAAAGTATTTGCTTTACTGTTGGCTTAATTATGTTAAAAGTTGGGGGGGCAGCAGGGGTGGGGGCGGGGAGTAAACTTTTAAGAATGGGATCTAGCACTACGAAGAAGAGACTTGCTGCGGTTTAAAATGATTGTGTTGAAATGTATGTTAAGTTACTACAGAAGAATGTTTTTATTGCTCAAATAACCAAATAGTTTTTCTTAGGGTCAGGATGATTATTATTTGATCAAAATAATATAATGTATATTAGAAATAGCAATTATCAAGCCATGGCTTGAAGTCATGGTTAGTAATGCTTTTTTTCTAAGGGAAGAGAATAAGAATTTTTATAGAGAGAATAACCCTAGCTTTAAAGGGAATACATTTTTATAAAAGAAGATGAGTGCTGTTCTTTTGTAAAATTATGCATTGCATTTTTTGCATTTATAAAAAGCTATTTCTCATTGGTTTACTGTAAAAGTACTATTGGAAAATCATTGATCCCCCCAACCCTTTAATGTTCAGAAAGACTGTTAGGATTCTCTCTCTCATTCTGTTTGGATCTATCATTTTCTAATTACTGATTTATCACATTTTGGCATTTTATATGAAGGAAGAGTCAGGATAAACCTCAGCTTAATTAGGTAATCGTAGTTAGACAACATTCTGTTTCATTTTTTTCCTTCTGCTTTGTTTTAATAGTAGGAAAAAAGGAAGTTAATTTTATCTTGATGACTATAAACTATGTTATGGGATGGGAATTTAGTTCTTAAATACTTGGATCGTTCTCTTTGCTCTTGCTAAAGTGAAAATGAAAGAAGTAATGAATTATCTCATGCTTCTTCTCTTCCATCTTTCAATATGAAATATTCTCCTAACAATTTCATCAGAAAGGCACGTGGCATCATTTCTTGTGAAGAGGCGTGTAGATTTTTTCTCCCACTTACGCTCTTAATTTCATTGACAGAAATTATTGTAAATGATCCTGCATTGGAAATTCAGAAATACAGAGATTCTGAAACCTCAAGTTTTTGCTTAGCATGAACCAGATATTTATAACAGAGTCAAGCAAGCCATATTTTCTTTTATAATTGGACATATATTTAACAAAATATTTTAATATCTTAAAGCATAGAAGTAGCCATTGACCATTTAGTATCCCATTATTTAGTAAACCAACTCTCTTCCAAACTTACACTCCCTCACACCCTGCATTCCTGTACCCTTTAATCTCATTACAGTTGAGCTGCTGAAATTATTTTCTCTAAAGTAGACACACTGTTGGATGGCTTTTGAGTTCCTGTTATAGGTCAGCAAGAAAGAATGCTTGTGATCCCAGTTATCCTGACAAAGGCTCAAAACCTTTTCTGTTCTTTTGACTTTCCTTTAAGAATTTTCACCTCTAACATAGTAACCTATTCTACCTTTTTTGTTTAGTTACAGGTATTCATAACTTATTTTCCTATAAGTACTTTGCCTTTTTCTCCTCTTTTTGACTTGTTTTAGTATGATTTGGAGAGGGGAGTATAGGAAATAACTTATTCTCAAACTTCCAAATCACTTTGCCTATGGTATGACTCAGATATTAATAAGAAAAATGCAACTAAATTTAATGCTTATTTTTTAATGCTTTTATATGACAGTCTATTTAGGGAGGGGAGAGGTTGATTAAAAAATATAACAAAATGAATTCAAGAGCATAGGACAGAAACAAACTTCAGGAAAGCTCAAGTAAAGTTAGATAAGAAAGTGACTTTAAAGGGGCAGAAAAGATAACATTGAGAAGATAGATAGGGAAATAATATTAAATTATCTATAATTTCAATAAATATTAAAATACCATCTTTAGATGCTGCCTTCTCATCCACTATTATATAGGGAAAGGATTTTCTTTAATCTTTCTGGGTCAGTTCTTCCTTAAGAACAGGTTCTCTTTGATTCAGATGGCTATGAATGTCATTTTGCCATATTATCTCCACTTATTTGATATTTCTTTTTCAAATGAGATGGATGCCTACTTTTAGAACACTTATTTCTTTTATATTTTGTTTTCAGCACCTGACCCTCAAATCAAAAATAAACACTTAAAAGTATCTTTTCATCTGTTTCAAATACATATATAACAGAAGAATCTGAGCTACCTGCCTCAGAGCTGTTTCTCTCTCCTTTTCCACATATTTTATGTATTCCAGATATAGTGCCATATTTGGGTATTTCACCCCTTCTTGGTCCCTTATAAAAAATTGATTAACACTGTCATGTGTATATGGCATGGATTGTAATAGGAACTTAAGTAATAGGGACTTACTGTAAGATAAATGGGAATTGAAGATGCACAGGAAACTGACTCAGCATCCAAACAGTCTTTCTGTGCTTGTGCTTCACAAAATGAAAATGGATACTAGTACTTATAGAGAAGTGGAATAGTGGCCTGTTGTCATTCTTGATTCAACAGCAGCTCCAGCGATTCCACTTTAGTCTTTTTTCACACATTGCCGATTGAAACTCCTCAAGCACAAGATCTGATTGGGTAGTCACTATTTCTTATGAAGAATTGCTCTGGCAGTCTTGGGTCATGATCAGGGTCCCTTCATTTATTTCATTAAATGTACTCTCTTGCTTTGTAAGTTAGCAACTTTATGCAGAAGGAAGAACCTAGGTCCACTTTTTTGAGAAAATGATTGTGGTAGGCCCTTGGGGCTTCATAAACTATTAGACCACACATCCTGCTTTTTTTAAAAAAAAAATTCTTTCTTGTATTGGTTCCTAATTGTTTGATCTAAAAGGCTCACATTCTCATCCTTTTAAAAGCAGGAAGTATCATATGCTTTTGTATCTCCACCCTGGCACTGAGCACAATGCCTGCGACTCAGTGCTTACTTAACAGAATAGTTTTAGGTTTGTTTCACTGAGGGAAGTCAGAGTGATGATGTAAGTTTGTTGTTTTTCATAATCATTTAAAAGGTATTTTTACATTGTTTTGCTTAAAGAAATTTGAATCTATTTTACTAATCCAAGAAGTAACATAAGCTGTGCTGAATTCCAGCAGAAAGTTTAGTTAGAGTTGATCTCTCTTTTGTCCATTTATGGTTGTACTAGCCAGTGATGCATCAGCTTTATTTCTTGTCTCTGAATATAAGCTTTAGAGCTAAAGAAACCACCTGCATGTAGTGTTTAACAGCTTTCTACACTAATAGGTAGAACTTTGAAGTACTTGCAACCTCATTTGTTAATATTTGGTGGAAACATTTTGGAATGGATTATTGTTAGACCTCACTGCTTTCTTTTTTGGAGAAGAGATGGTGTCGCCTATTTGTACAGATTCAAGCAGCATGAGCCAGAAAAACTTTGGAAAAACCATAGAAAATGCCCTGAGTATTGCGAAAAGGTTGACTGGTGATGTTATTCATTCAAAATGTTTGCCAAAGGTTTATTCCCATGGATGGCCATAAAAAAGAATTTCAAAAAATAGCAATGCTATTCAGCTTTAAGAAACAATGGTGATATAGCACCTCTTGTATATTCCTGGATACAGCTGGAACCCATTCTACTAAGTGAAGTATCTCAAGAATGGAAAAACAAGCACCACATGTACTGACCAGCAAATTGGTATTAATGGATCAACACCTAAGTGGACACATAGGAATAACATTTGTCAGATGTTGGGTGGGTGGGAAGGGGGAGGAGGGGATGAGTATATACAAACATAATGAGTGAGATGTGCAACGTTTAGGGGATGGTCATGCTTGAGGCTCTACCTCGAGGGGGGAGGGGGGCATGGGCAATATACGTAACCGTAATATTTGTACCCCCATAATATGCTGAAATAAATAAATAAATAAATAAATAAATAAATAAATAAATAAATAAAATGTCACCTTGGTACTTCCTTGGAGCTCGGCTTTGGGCTTCTGGTTGACACCATTTCAACACCCGACATTAGTTGACCCAATGAGTAGAAGGCACTGACCTGAATTCTTTTTGTAGAGGGTCATTTTTTGTAAGATGAATATGAAGAACAGAAGCAAATTAACCTTAGCTTCTTCACACATTTAATATCCTAGCACCGAAACTCAATTGCTAATGTTTTGAAAATCTCTAACAGAGAAATCAAGATCAGAAAGCCATGTTTCATAACCAAAAGTTATAAAATCCACACTGTAGGTAGAAATAGTTTTTTTTATGTGAACTAAGAAATATACAATAGTAATCACTCCATGTTTCAAAGCATGAATCTTCATGCTGTAACCTTGAAACCTATGAAA
>CAUYPO010117365.1:0-11631 GCA_963574435.1 Cheirogaleus major | reverse complement strand
AACTAAAATATAGAAAAAATTAGCCGGGCATGGTGGCGCATGCCTGTAGTCCCAGCTACTCGGGAGGCTGAGGCAGAAGGATCGCCTGAGCCCAGGAGTTTGAGGTTGCTGTGAGCGAGGCTGACGCCACGGCACTCTAGCAAGGGCAACAGAGTGAGACTCTGTCTCAAAAAAAAAAAAAAAAAAGAAAAGAAAACATTTTCAAGAAGACTCGCTCCTAAGCATGTCTGGATAAAGCTGTGGAACTCCAGTCTGTAGCCCGCCAGCCAAACAGTAACACTCAAACAAACTTAGCAGCCACTTGCTGCACCTGCAACCGGTCTCCACTCCTTTTATTTCCTTGGGTAGGAATTCAAATCCAGATGCTGCACTTGACAGCTCAGATGCAGCCTCCAAGATTCAGAATGACAGCTGAGGACAGCTGAGCTGGAGAGGAGACGTCCCTCTCTGGGATGCTAGCTACATGCCCGGCAGCATTTCCCATGCACGGTTACCACGCCCAGGACGGGAAGGACAGCTGAGTGCTCCCTGCAGAGAGGGGCTGAGTTGAGTCCCCAGGAGCCTGAATCACGCTGTCCATGGCTTCCTTCCCCACATACCTTCCCTCCTCATCCCAGGTCCCCTCCCTCCTCTTGAAAGGGCCTCTTCCCTGGGCTGCGAGGGGAGAGGGCAGAGGCAGTGCAGGGAGAGGCGGGCACCTGCTCCTTCCCTCCGTCTCCCAGGGTCCCTGCACGCCCCTCTGTCAGCCTCCCCACCAGGCTCCCAGCTGTCTCAGGTTGCCCTGAGGCTGTCATCAGGCCCAGCGCCCCGATGAAGAGCCAGGGCACACCCCCAGGTTCTGAATTCTGCAGGACGCACAAGGGGGTCCCCCGTCCACTTACCAGAAAATGTCCTGCTCCCCCAGGGAACTCTCCACTTGGCAGGAGGCAGGACGGGTGGCCTCCAAGACTCCTCTAGCTCCCTAGTCCTGGGATATGACAGGCTGCCCCCACTGCATGTTGATCGTCCAGGAAGGAAACCCCCTGGCTCCCTGAGCACGCCACCCCGGGTCGTCTGGCTCCCTGCGTTGACCCCACACTGGGAAGGATGAGGGCTGCGTGGAGTCACAGCCCTTTTAACTATGTGACACGGGCACCTCACTTGGCCTCTTGGAGCTTCAGTCACCTCATCTGTAAAGAAGGGACATTGTCCCAGGTGGCTGTGAGAAAATAAAGCATGTACCTGGCTCCTTTTAAAGTACTTGCTGTTGGTGTCTCTTGGTAGCTTCTAGTGGCTCAGAGGAGGAAAAAGTTAGTGTGGGAAAAATGACCAAATCCTAACCTCCCAGAAAACGTAAGTTAAAGTGAAGTCAGGTGGGACACAATGGTTCATACCTGTAATCCTAGCACTTTGGGAGGCCAGGGCAGGAGGATCTCTGAGGCCAGGAGTTCAAGACCAGCCTTGGCAATGATGAAACCTCCATCTCTACAAAAAATAAGAACAATTAGCCAGGTGTCATGGTGCACGCCTGTAGTCCCAGCTACTTGGGAGGCTGAGGCAGGAGCATCATATGAACCCGGGAGTTTGAGGTTGCTGTAAGCTAGGCTGACGCCACTGCACTCTACCCAGGCAAAAGACAGAGACTTTGTCTCAATAAAATAAAATATAATTAAATTAAAAAGTCAAACAATGTAGCAGCCTAGAGATATTTCCCTTGATACTGAAATGGCTAGAAATGGGGGGAAGAGGGATTACACTTGCTCCAATTTTAATGGCAGATCTTTTGACTTTTTTCAAAAAGTCAAAGTTGTATTTTTGTTATAGAAAATTTCAAACATCCAAAAGTAGAGAAAATGATGAACCCCAATAAAGCCATCACCAGCTTCAGGAGCTGGTGATTCATGACTAACCTTGTTTCACCTACACCCCTTACTTCTCCCTCCCAAACTGGATTATCTGATGCAAACCCCAGATGTCCATAAACATGGCAATGGTGGCCTTTTATTTATTTTTTAATTTTTAAAAATTTTTTTGAGAGAGTCTCACTCTGTTGCCTAGGCTAGAGTGCCATGGCATCAGCCTAGCCCACAGCAACCTCAAACTCCTGGGCTCAAGCAATCCTCCTGCCTCAGCCTCCCAAGTAGCTGGGACTACAGGCATGTGCCGAGATGGTGGCCTTTTAATTAAGCTCCTGATGTGAGTGGACAGGCTTGTTCCCGACTCTGACACAGGGCCTGGCTCTAAGAGGTGCCTCGTCAGCGTGAGATGAAGGAGTAGGTGGAGGTGGGCGTCGGTGGGGAGGGGGCCTATATTATTGAAAAGCATAGATCTTTCTCTTTCAGCTTCCTTAATTAATTGAGATGGCTAGAGGTCATGTCCAAAGCCAGAGTAAGTTTTCATAGCTTCTTATCTTAAAACCCTGCCCCTGTTATCAAAAGACACTTTCCAAACAGCTCTGGTTCACTTGCTCGTCTTTATCTTTTCCAGACGATTGAGCCAAAAGTGAAAGTTTTCATCTTCAACCTCAAACTCCAGGACTGCTCCTCCAGCAAGGAGAGCCCAGACAGGCTACTCTTCAACCTTCTCGAAGGTGAGTGGACCATCGCTGGAGAGGTTTTATGTGACATTTGGTGCACTGGTTTGGTGGGTAGCAGTCTTGAAATCTGGGGTTCTAATGGGAGGAGAGCACAGAAGGAAGGCTGGTCTGAGAGCCCCTCCAGACGGGGTTAGTGTATCCTGCCTTCCTATGGAGGGTCCCTTGCAACCGGCCCCCACTGACCCAAGAAAGAGAAGAGGTTCCGCATAAGGATGCCTCTTATAGAAATAAAGACTGTCAGGGCGCAGATGTGAGTTGTAAGCTTGGAAACTGATCTTTGCCTGTCTGTCCCCTTCCATTACCTCTCCCCCCAAGGCCTCTCATCTCCTCTCAGCAAGCCTGTCTCGTGCCTCACTCTCCAGCAAGCCCTCTCTGCTTACCCTAATTCCGTGTCCCCATTATCTCAGATTGCATGTGGCCCTGGTGAGTACCTGAGCAAGATGCTAAGAACCCTCAGGTCTAGGACTCACAGCCCAAGGACTATCTTCTTGGAGTCTCTTAGTTCCAATTCTTTAGAGTGGATCTGATTGGCTGGGTGTGGATCAGAAGGCTGCTCCTGGTCCAATCAAGTCAAGGGCAAGGTGGGGTCTGTTAAGGCGTGGAGGCTGGTGGTTGCTGGAGACTCTGTAGGAAGGGAGGAAGGGGCAGAGGGGCATATGCCCGAGGGTTCTGATATTCAGACCTGTCACCCTTATCCACGGGCCATGGGAGAAGTCAGTAGTGCCTTTTCCACCATTTGTCTTAGTCTGTTTTGTGTTACTATAACAGAATACCCGAGACTGGGTCATTTATAAAGAAAAGAAGTTTATTTAGCTCATAGTTCTGGAGACTGGGAAGTTCAAGGTTAGGCGGCTGCATCTGGTCATCTAGCGAGGGCCTCATAACATGGTGGAGAGGTGGAACGGGAAGCGAGCACCTGCAAACAGGTGAAACACGAGAGGCAGCCTTGCTTTATGCCCACTCTCCTGGAAACTAATCCAGTCCTACAAGAGCGGGAACTCACTCCCTGAGTTAATCCCTTCATGAGGGTGGATCCCTCATGGCCCTAACACCTCTTAAAGCCCCACTACCTCTCAGCACCGTTACTCTGGCAATTAAATTTCCCCATGATTTTTGGTGGAGACAAACCACATCCAAACACACCTGTAACCCCTCCCAGCACTGGGCTGGCTCCACGGGCACCTGAAGCTCGTCCATTCTGTAGACATCTTTAATAACCTTTACCCTAACTTTTTTTGGAGACACGGTCTCATTATGTTGCCCAGGCTGGTCTTGAACTCCTGGCCTCAAGCGATGCTCCCTGACCTCCTAAAGTGCTAGGATTACGGGTGTGAGCCACCACACCTGGCCCCTAACTCACCTTTGATGGCATAACAATTTCTGCTCTTAAATATCACTCCTTTCTAAATGGTCAAAATGGCAACTTTTTTGTTTATATATAGTTTACCATAATTTAAAAACAATTCCACCCCTTTCTGATGTTTGAGTTTTTCTAAATCAATTGTTCTCAAAGTTGCAGTCCCCAGGTCAGCAGCATCAAATCAGCCTCACCCAAGAACTTGTTAGACATGCATATTCTCTGCTGGACCAGACACTCTGGGAATGGGCCCAGCAACTTGTGTTTTAACAAGCTCTGCTGGTGATTTTGATTCATGCTGAAGTTTGAGAACCATGTTTTAAGTCATAAGTAAATAGAAATCACTTCTAACCTCCTTAAGCCCTTGACCCACGGTATTTTCCAGAGGGGCTTGGAACCATTGCTTGGAGTTTGGGTGTGTTGTCCAAGTAAGGAAAACTCACTTGTATATGCATGTTCTTGCTTGGGCTTCACATAGAGTAAATTCAACTTCTTCTCTTACAGCCATAAATAAAGACCAAGTGCTCACCCTTGGGTTTGATATTGAGGAATTCCTGAGTTGTTCATCAAGTTCCAAGAAAAGGTAATGTCAGATTGCCTATTGAACCATCCATAACTGATATTCGTAGAAGACTGTTTTCTTTCACATATGTGACCTTATGGGACTGTTGTCATTGCCTCTTGGGCCAGTGAGTTTATTAGGGCCATTCAATCAATAGATGCGAGAAAAAGGCTCCGAGAGAAAGTGGGAGGATCCGTCTCTCACGGAGCCTTACCCCGGCTACACACGGGTCCGTGTCTCACCTGTCTATTCACCCAACTGCATGTGACTCACAGAGCTGGGGTCTGAGCCCCTGCCTTCCAGCTTAAGGACTTGTTGGAGTAGGTGTGAGCTTGTGGAAGAGCAGCCAGGTCAAAGATCGAGCTGACCATCCCACCGAAGTTACATGGACAACTGAGGGGACACGGGGCAACAACTCAGGGGCATCTGAGTAGGAGAGGGGCGTTCTCTGCCCCCGTTTCCTCCATGCAAAATGTGAAACGTCTTCCCCAGGAGGAGACAGCGTGGGTAGGAAAGCCAGTTTGGGGGCAGAAGCCTAACTCAACGGTGTTCTCAGGACTGAGGTTTTAATCTGGTGGGGTTGCAAACAATTTCTTACTGAGTGACTCAAGTACCAAAGTTTGCGAATGATACATTTGAACAAAATTATTAGAGCAGACTCGAGGTTATGCCCGTAATTACATTGGTCCCATGCACCCGTATCCCAGTCAATGTGCTTCCCGGGTGAGCGAAAAAAGAGTGTCGTGGAAACCAGCCCTGGGAGCTCCCCAGCACCTCAGCACTCCGCGGGGTGGCTGCACGCATGACTGTCACTCGCCATGCCTTAACATGGGACAAAGGCTGGAGATGACTGTTTGGCTTCCAGACCTTCATTGGGAGCTCTCCTTGTCACTTACCTCTGACATTTCATGAACTTCAGTGCCACCACCCCTCTGTACTTTTCCTCTCCCAGCACCTGGCTGTCCTGAGCCACAACCTCCTTCTATTTTTCCCTCCTCTTAACTCATTTTATTTATTTTTTTTATTTTTTGAGACAGAGTCTCACTCTCTTGTCGGGGCTAGAGTGCCGTGGCGTCAGCCTAGCTCACAGCAACCTCAAACTCCTGGGCTCAAGCAATCCTCCTGCCTCAGCCTCCCAGATAGCTGGGACTACAGGCACGTACCACTGTGCCAAACTAATTTTTTCTATTTTTAGTTGTTTGGCTAATTTATTTCTATTTATAGTAGAGACGGGTCTCACTCTTGCTCAGGCTGGTCTCAAACTCCTGACCTCAAGCAATCCTCCCGCCTCGGCCTCCCAGAGTGCTAGGATTACAGGCCTGAGTCTCAACTCACTTCAGATCAGCGGTTGGGATCAACAGACCCCACGCAGCGGCTGCACAGCAGGCTGTGTCTGGCAGTGCAGTGTGCAGTGAGCAGACACGGGTCAGAATTGTCCCCTGACCACCCTTGGAGTCAGCCAAGGAGTGCCGGCCTGTGTCTTTGGGAAAGAAAACTCAAGAGGCTGTAATAAAGTGGGTTCCCGGAGAGGCCAGCGATTACAAAACCACAGTCAATGATTACAAAACGCTAATAACACCAGCTCCAAGGTTCTCCAACACCTGACTTTGTATGTTTCACCTGGAAGAAAGGTCCCACTTCGGCTTAGGTGAAACCGACAGGGCCGTACTCAGGCGGACGTGGGGGAGAGCCTGCGGGGTGCGGGGCGGGTGGGGGAAGATTTCTGACCTGGTTTTCTCCCTCGAGAATTTTTATTTTTATTTTTTTTTACCAATAAACAAAAGGATTTATTTGGGAATTTCCAAACCTGCCAGAAGTGGCACTCGCCAAGCCCCAGAGGGCAACACCAATCTTCCCAGCCCCGCTTCCTCTGCCCTCCACCGAGCACACGCCCACACCTCAGGCCATGCTAGAGAGCTGCAGTGTCCCCTCCCTGTAGGAGGCTTTACCCCCCCAGACCCAAGTATCTGGGGGGGCAGCCCTCTGGCATCCCAGTTGATGATGGCGGCCAAAGCCACTTGCATAGACTGAGGAAAGAAATTCAGTAAGGAGGCACCAAACAGGTCTCCATGAAAAACCCCACTTACCCCTGTATAAAAAAGTGGCTCCCACATAGAAAAACTTGCTCCCCAAATAGTGCAAATATATATATATATATATATTTTTGAGGTTTAGCATCAGTCTTTAATGCTGTCACGCTGCATATTGACAAGTCCCACACTTTGGTCTCATGTTGGCAGTGGCAACTTACAACGAATCTGAAGGTCTGGGCACCAGACCAGCCTCCAGGGAACAGACATTTGTTCCAAACCCCCTCCCCACCCAAGGCAAAGCAGAGAGGCCCCTGCGCGACTCTGACGTCCACACAGCAGGAGACACACAGCACTGCACCCAGGGGAGGGACAGAAGAGCATTATCTGGGGGTGGTGAGGAGTGTCAGCTGTGGGAGGGTCCTGGGAGGAACCTGGCCAAATCTAAGTTAGCGAACCCAGCGCTCCCGGCCCCAAGGCCTGGATGGCGAGTTCTGTTTCATCCCGGTGTGGTTTGTGTCCTGAGACCCTTTGCGCCCAAGCCAGGAGGACAGAGTGGGGTCAGAGGGGCTGGGTCAGGGCGAGGTCACGATGTTTCCGGCACGTGCACGCGCACAGAGCGTCCCCGGCTGTGCTGCAGGGTCGCGCGCGCGTTTCGGAGAACCTGCAGCCGCAGTGATCATTTCCCTCCCTGCTGCGCTGGCAAAGGCGAGGGGGCCGAGATGCCGAGCGGAACGGGAGGTGCCTAGGTTGGGAAGACCCCGCCCCACCCCCCCCCGCGGGGCCACTCAGGCCCAGGCTTTACCCCGTGGGAGGGAGACCCCTCTGCAGTGTCCCTGTCCCTTCTACCAGGTAAAAGCATCCTCACCTCTGCACACGAAGCCCACGGGTGGCGGGGGTGGGAGAGGTGTAGGGGGTCTCGCACCACACCGCCTTCCGCCTTCTCCCCAGGCGCTGCCCTTCTGCAGACCCGCAGACCCGCTCCGCCAGCCCGGCTGCAACGCCGCCCTCCGCTGGGCGCGATCTGCAGCACGCCGGGGGGCTGTGAACGCACTGCATTCACTGTGCATTCAGTTTAGAGGCCGGCAGCCAAGATGTTTTAAAAAAAAGGAAAGAAGGAATGAGAGAGAAAGACACAGACAACCATAAAATAGAAAATATCCGACTACATTGCATATAAGGATAGCACTTTTATGTGCTGTTTTATTTCAGATATATTATATGTATGCACATACACGTACATAAACAGAAACATCTACATACATGTAATAGTATAGTGGTTAAAAGCACAGACTCTGCTCCACCGCTTGCAAGCTATGTGGTCAAGGAGAAGTTACTCATAATTGTCAAGGATCCAGGCTTCTATCTTGTCGCCCCTCACAAGGCTTCTGCCTCTCGGTCCAGGATGGATGCGTGAGCTCCTGCCATTATGTCTGTATTCCAGGCAATAGGAAAAAGAAAGGAGGCTGTAGCCAGGGCTGATATTCAGTTGTTCCACATCAGTAGAGCTGTACTAGTAGTTCAAGTATTTAAATACTTCTGTATTAGCTGGTAAAGAGCTGTTGGCCTCTGAAGTCCAGAAGTTACTCATTTCTACAAGTCCCAGTTTCCTCCTCTATGGGATGAGGAAAAATAATTGTAGTACCTTTCTCATAAATGTGTTGTGAAAATTAAATGAGGTGATACACATAGATTGTTATCACAGTGGCCAGCACAGAATCGAGGCTCAATGAATTGAAGTCATCATTATTATGAGCTGTGTTTTATAAACAATTATAAGAAGAATGAAGTCTGGCACCAGACAGTATTCAAGGGCAACCTAATACGGAGAGCGGGGCACTGCTACCGTCTTCACTCAAGGAAGAGCAAGAATGGCCCACCCAAGAAGGGTAGTCATAATGATTTTTCCTAGTGGGCTACAGCTCTTTTAGAGTCTGTCTTGCAGGTTTTCTGGTCCTCACCGGAAGACCCCCAGCCACACACACAAACTAAAACAAGTAAAAATAAAAAATAATAATTTTCTCACCTGCTAGGCACTTCCTGCCCGTGGCTCTGTAGCTATGGCTTTCGACCCGGTGTTTCTGGAATCTTTGCTGATTAAACGCGTTGCCTCTGTTCATCAGCAGGGGCGTTTGTAACTCACAGTCGTTCATCACTATTTATGTCATTTCAATCCCACAGCCTGTCGTGTTCTCTGACTGACAGCCTGACCCTTGGGACGGACGAGCAGCAGGACCAAGAGGTGGCAGTCGTCTCCTCGTCCCCGGGCTCTGCCTATCAGAGCGTCTGGGGAAGGTTTGCCAACCAGTCCAGGGCAGAAAGGGGCGCCTTCCTGCAGGATGTCTTCCCCGAAGCCTTCCTCTGGGGCGTCTCCACGGCAGCCTTTAGCGTGGAGGGCAGCTGGGCCGAGGGCGGGAGAGGGCCAAGCGTCTGGGACCGATTTGGGCTCCTGAACAAGGCCAAGGGCCAAGCGACACCAGAGGTGGCCTGTGACAGCTACCACAAGGTGGCCTCTGACGTCGCCCTGCTTCGCGGCCTCCGGGCTCAGGTGTACAAGTTCTCCATCTCCTGGTCCCGGATCTTCCCCACGGGGCAAGGGACCAGCCCCAGCCCCGCAGGCGTCGCCTACTACAACAGGCTGATCGACAGCCTGCTGGACTCGCGCATCCAGCCCATGGCCACGCTGTTCCACTGGGACCTGCCGCAGGCCCTGCAGGATCGCGGCGGGTGGCAGGACGAGAGCGTGGTGGATGCCTTCCTGGACTACGCAGCCTTCTGCTTCTCCACTTTTGGGGACCGCGTGAAGCTGTGGGTGACCTTCCACGAGCCCTGGGTGATGAGCTACGCAGGCTACGGCACCGGCCAGCACGCTCCGGGCATCTCTGACCCTGGGGTGGCCTCTTTTAAGGTACTTCCTATCCCTGTAGCCCCTACTGATTGGAGAAGGAAAGACACTGGCTGGAAGAAAGTCATTTTATCTTCTGCCATCAACAAGTCTTTGCTATTTGTTCTTTAAAGGAAATCAGAGGGAGGGAAGGAGCCATAAATTGTTAATTACCTTATTTGGTCTAGATGCTGTGCCGGCGCTTTCAGAATAGTCATTCCACCCTCAGATAGCACGGATGGGCCAGGGAAGTGGGGCTCGGAGAGGACGAACAACCCGGTCATGATGACGGCACTGGGGGGTTGCCAGGTGGAGGTCAGGACTTGAGCCCGAGCCTTCCTGACTCCAAACCAAGTTCCCCACGTGACCTGGGACTCTTAGTGGCAAGTGACAGAAAACCCAACCCCAACTGACTTAAGCAAGGAGAAAATGTATGCATTTAGGAAGCTGAAAATTCTTGGTTTTAGCTCGATCAGGGTGGAGATTGATCAGGGCACAAACGATGTCACCAGAGCCCAGTTGTCGTCCCTCCCTGGCTCCCCTGGTCAGTTTCATGCTCGGGCTACTTGGCAGCCGATGGCAGCAACCCCGCTTCTGTTCTTTCAAGACCAGCAGGAAAGAAAACTTGCCTCTCTTCTGCCATTCCCAGCAAAAGTGTCCCTGTGTCTCTTGTGGCCTCTGCATGTCCGCATGCCCATCCCTGCACCTGTCGCTGGGTCCCGGCGAGGGGCTGTGGTGACTGACTGGCGTGGGGCAAAGTCCCAGGCTGCACCCTCAACACAGGGTGAGGAGGATGGAGGGGCCGGCTTTCCACAAGGCAGTCAGGGCACCATCTCCACAAGCAGGGAATGCATCTGCCGGGGACAAAGTTTAAACCGGCTTGATAGGGGTCCTCGCCATCATCTCCCTTTTCTTCAGAGTCTCCCAGAAGGCCCACCAGCTTTTCCTGGCAACATTCTTCAGGACAGACGTGTCGGGCTGGCTGTCCCCTGTCCCTCTTTGGGTTCTGTCCTTCAATACGAGTATTTCCTGTGCCCTGTGCTAGGTCTCAGGAGGCATGCGCAGCCACGCCCTTGGCATGTTATAAACTTTAGGGGAGATGATACTAACACAGAGAATAACATTAGAGAATGATTCAAGAAGTCCACAATTAGGGGGAGCTGGGACACCATGAATAAATGACTTAGTGAAATGCCAAAGTTACAGCACAAAGTCAAAGCTTCCATTCTGCTCTTGGACGGCAAGTGACGGCACATATGGAGAGACAACCCTTCTGGAAATGGAAGGTTTCAAACTTTCTGTTTGTCTCGTTGTTGTAGAACTTATCCAAACCTTTTCTTCTTAGGCTTTTCTTATCCTTTGAACTGTGGCTCCTGATATATTTCTAGAGAATTTGATGAGAAAGTCCCCTTCACTTTTCCTCTTCAATTTTTGCCTTTATTTATTAGTTAAAATGTTATAATATCATTATCTTAGTGAGCTCGGACTGCTATAACAAAATACCATAGACTGGTGGCTTAAACAACAGATATTTCTTTCTCATAGTTCTGGAGGAAGGGAAGTCCAAGATCAAGGTGCCAGTGTAGTTGGGGTCTGGTGAGGGCTCTCTTCCTGGCTTGCAGACAGCCACCTTCTTGCTATGTCCTCATATGGCAAGAAGAGAGAGCTCTGACGTATCTTCATGAGGTCCCCACCTTCATGACCTCCCTTAAACCCAACGACCTCCCAAAGGCCCCATCTCCAAAGACCATCACATTAGGGGTTAGAGTTTCAGCCTGTGAATTTTGAGGTGGGACCCAATGGAGTCCACAGGCGCAGAGTTTGGCATTGGAGTTTCAGACCCATTAACATTCAGGACATGAGAAGCATCCAGGAGTTCCAGTTACTAGGGCATTATTTTGATATGAAATTCTTCAAAAATAAAGTGTCATCCACTTCATATGACTAAAAGGCAAGAGGAGAGCAAGCTAACATGTAGCGGGCTCACGCCTGCACTCCATGTTTCTGCTCAGTGCTTTATATACACTTATTTAACCCTCCCAAGCGGATCCATGACTAACCCACTTCTCACAGACAAGGAAGGTGGAGTTGAGAGAGCAGATTGTCCAAGTTTAGAGAACAAGTCAGTGACAGAGTCAAGATTTAAATCTAGACTTAAATCCACCACCTCCCCTTACCCCTATTTCCCCATGATGCTACACGAAGGAAAGCAGATGACTTTTG
>CAUYPO010117363.1:0-16516 GCA_963574435.1 Cheirogaleus major | reverse complement strand
TAGGCTTAAGCAACCCATTAAGACCCCGAGTCATGGGACATCTGTGTCCTTAGGCTACGTGTTCCGGAATCTATGGCCATTGTTGCAATGCCTGGGTGGTCACGTATAAGGAAGTAACTTTGATTGTTTGACTATAAGAATAAAGTGACTGGGGCATTTGGCGCTGCAGTCTTGTACCGTCTTTATGTGTGTCAGTGTCTTTCTTTGTCTGTCTCTTTGTGTTATATGTCCATCCCCCGTCCTGCAAAGGGGCCACGTCAGGACAACATTTAGGGGGTGGTGCAAGCAAGAGAAAATGAGATCTCTCAAGGAGATTAGAATGTTGTAGTTGAAATTTTCATTTTTCTTAGATTCTTAGACAAATCGTGAGTCAAAATCAATTAATAAGAGATTTTCAGGTTAAAAATGCATCAAATGTAATTTTTTTAAATCAACAGTAATCTATGTTATACTCTCATGTCACAAAGTTTGAGTCTCAGCCTTTTTATTCACAGTCTAAAGATTCCTCCAAATCACCTTTGGCCATTTGATGTTATGCATAGCATCATGATGGCAAACTAACTGGCTTGTGAAGTTGAATCTTTTTGCCTCTTCTGACTTGTAATATAATTGTGGAGCATGATGAAAAATATTAGGGTTTCTTTTCATTGTCTTGCTTGGTTGAGCTCATAATTTCACATTTTCCTTAACTGAATTACTCATCCCTGAAAGTTAAACACCTTCTCTTAAAAATCATTGAAAGGCTTCTTTTAGAGAGCCGTTAAGTACTTGAGTGACTTCATGAACTGGTAACCCTAGCTCTCCATAGCTCTGAAAACCCTAGAGTGTATTCCATGAGATTTGCTATGCTGGTTTTTGACAGACAATTTCTGCATCTACAATAACTTTTTTTTTTTTTTGAGACAGAGTCTCACTTCTGTTGCCGGGGCTAGAGTGCCGTGGCGTCAGCTTTGCTCACAGCAACCTCAAACTCCTGGGCTCAAGCAATCCTCCTGCCTCAGCCTCCCAAGTAGCTGGGACTACAGGCATGTGCCACCATGCCCGGCTAATTTATATATATATATATTTTTTTTTAGTTAGCCAATTAACTTCTTTCTATTTATAGTAGAGACGGGGTCTCACTCTTGCTCAGGCTGGTCTTGAACTCCTGACCTTGAGCGATCCTCCCGCCTCGGCCTCCCAGAGTGCTAGGATTATAGGCGTGAGCACCCACGCCTGGCTACAATAACTTTTTAAAAATGCTGTATCAAAATGTAACCTTTTAAAAGACATTTTAAGCAAAACTTAGAGATCCTAATTCAGCTTAAAATGTAAGCACCTGTGGTACTTCTAGGGCACACAACTCAATTATGGTCATGGTGCTGTGAATAGATTCTTATGCATGGCTAAATTCTGAGCTGCATAATTGTGTCACAGCTTTTACTCCTATAAGTAGTGACTGGCAAGTTTCTTTTGACATTATATATAATAGTGGTCCCCAACCTTTTTGGCACCAGGGACCAGCTTCATGGAAGACAATTTTTCTGCAGACCTGGGGTTGGGAAAATGGTTTCGGGCATTACAATTATTGTGCAGTCAGACCTCTCTGCTAATGATAATCTGTATTTGCAGCCACTCCCCAGCACGAGCCACTCCTCAGCTCCACCTCAGATCATCAGGCATTAGATTCTCATAAGGAACGCACAACCTCGATCCCTCACACGCGCAGTTTCCCGTAGGGTTCACGCTCCTGTGAGAATCTAATGCTGCCGCTGATCTAACAGGAGGCGGAGCTCAGGCGATGATACAAGGGATGGGGAGTGGCTGTAAATACAGATGAAGCTTTGCCCGCCCACCCACCACCCACCTCCTGCTGTGCAGCCCAGTTCTTAACAGGCCACAAACCTGTACTTGTCCATGGCCTGGGGGTTAGAGACTGCAGATATATAAGAAAGGCTGATTGTAGAAATGTTAAAACCTGAAAATACATTTGTCTTTGAATAGAAGAAATAAAGCAAATATAAGAGACCTCACACTTAATCTATTAATTTCAGTGTTGAAAACATTCTCGAGATTTTCTTTTATAATTGCCTTCACAGGCAGTCTGTGAGACATTAATTCAGATTATTCAACAAATATTATGTATATTATGTGCCATTCACTGTGCCAGCCTCTGGGATACAAAGATGCTCATTATAGTCATTTTCCCTTTCCACATGGAACTTAATATACTGGTCCCCCTCAGGAGCCTTGGGAAACCAGCAACCTCTGGACTTGACACACATGAGAGGACTAAATTCTGTCTTATTTAAAATAATATTCTTCCAGTGTTTGGTCATGTACAGACAAGTTAATCCTAACCAAATCCATCATCCTTTCTATGTCTAGATTTATATTCCTTATCTTCTCTGTTGGCATAATGGCAGAAGTGTCCCTCTTAAGGCCAGCCTCTTATTAAGGCCTTAGCTTCTGTAGTTATTACCTCTCATTAATTATTGTTTCTTACCCCTCAGTCATTCCCAGAACTTTGCATGACTAGCTCAGTTTCTTCACTCGGGTCTCAGTGTAATTGTCAGACAGAGAAGCTGTCGTTGCCCACCATATCTAAGATAGTCTCCCAGTATTCTCTATCCCATTGTATTATATGAAAGTACTCTATTTTATTTAGAGTACTTATGGCAATCTGAAATTCATTATATATGTGTTTATATGTTTATTGTCTGATTCCTTATATTCCTTCAAAACTGTAAGATCCATGTGGGTAGGGACTTAATCTTTCTTCTCTCCAACACCTAGTAGGCTCTCAGTAAATGTTTGAATGAATGAATATTCTTAGGAGTAGAGAAGGAGAGATGGAGGTGAGGGGAGACCTCCCAGAGGAGGTTGTGCCTGATCTGAGATCAAGTTTGAGTAAGAGTGGGCCCAGAAGACACTGAAGAGGGGAGAAGAAGACATTCCCAGAAGAGGGAGGAGCATGCTCACTCCCAGAGGTGGAGAGAGTATATTGTACGCAGACTGGTTGGTCTTCAGCATGAATAGAGCACAGAGCAGTCAGGATTTTAAAGGTGAAACATATTCCAATTAGCGATCAGAGGCAGGAGGTCATGCAGAGGATGGATCCTTGAGTGCAGCCTTTTGACTGAATCCAAATTTCACAGAACAAATCCTTTTAATAAAGGATTTTCATAAAGGGATTTGTTCTGTGAAGTTTGGATTCAGTCAAGGGGCCACACTTTGGGATCTGGAGGGCCACATGTGGCCTCGAGGCCACAGGTTCTCCACCCCTGGATTAGAGGCAAAGAGACACATCTTAGGGAGTGTTACAGCAGTCTGTGTAATAATCAATGAGGGCATGGACCAAAGCCTGTGGGGATTAGAGAGAGGGTATAGGATCTGATAGAATGATAGGAAGTTGAATCAAGACTGCATCAACGAACCTTTCTTTATAATGTGGCAGCATGTTATGATGGAAAGAGGCTTTGGAGTCAAAGACTTGAATCAAATCCTGTCTCCCCACTTTCAAGTTATGTGACCTTGAGAAGTCAGTTAACCAATTATCCTCATTGGCAAAGTAGTGATAATATCACATACTCCCTCTTGTCATTTTAAGGACTAAATTAAATCAGTTGAATATGACAACACCCACCTATTATGGTGCCTGGCACAAAATGGGAACTGAATAAATGTTAGCTCTCTCCCTCCACCTTTCTCTTATTCTCTAATTCAACTCCTGTAGGAATCAGAAAACTGGATAGGCACATCTGAATAGAAGTAGTTAAGTCTTTAGGTTTTGTGAACCTGAGGCAGTTAGGTGGCAGCAGGGCTTTTTAGAAGCAGCATGGAGTTACATGATGCTTTGATTGTGGAGGAATTCTGCTTTTTGATCCTTCTAGCCCTAACAGCAAAGTAAGAGGGGAAGTCATAGAGCATAGAATGTTAGAGCTGAAATAATAATAAACCATGAATAATTACATTTTAATTACATCTTAATTTTAATGATGACTTTTTAGGAAAATTTATTTTTGTGTAGACACAAAAATAGCTTTAACGGTTAACATAATTATACCATTTTTATTTCATCTATTCCCTTCACTTTTTGGGGCAAAGTTTTGTTTTTTTTGTGTGTTTTTTTTTGAGACAGAGTCTCACTCTGTTGCCCGGGCTAGAGTGCCATGGTGTCAGCCTAGCTCACAGCAACCTCAAACTCCTGGGCTCAAGCGATCCTTCTGCCTCAGCCTCCCAAGTAGCTGGGACTACAGGCATGCGCCTGGCTAATTTTTTCTATATATTTTAGTTGGCCAATTAATTTCTTTCTATTTTTAGTAGAGATGGGGTCTCGCTCTTGCTCAGGCTGGTTTCTAACTCCTGAGCTCAAACGATCCACCCACCTCAGCCTCCCAGAGTGCTAGGATTACAGGCGTGAGCCACCACGCCCGGCCGGGGCAAAGTATTTTAAAGCAAGTTCCAGACATCGTATCATTTCACTCCATGGTATGTATATTCTTTGATAAAATATTTTAAAAAAACAAATATTATCACATACAACAAATTTAATAATTCATTAACATAATTCCCAGTCCAGGTTCAATTTTCCCCAATTGTCTTAAAATTGTTGTTCTATTGTTGTTTGAATCAGGATGCAAACAAGGTCCACACATCATCATCATACTTCACTTTATCTGTAACAGTTTCCCTCATTTAAAAAATGTCACTTATGTATTGAAGAAATCAAGTCATTTGTCATATAGGTTTTTCCTATAGTGTGGACTTGGCTGATTGCAATCCCATGGCATCCTTTTACATGTTCCTCTATCCCTAGTAGTTCTTGTAAACTGTTAGTTTTATCTAAAAGCTTGATTGGATTCAGGTTCCATTTTTTGCTAGGAATACTTTATATTGAACAGTGGTGCTACGTCCTTTCTTTTACAGCATATCAAGAGGCAATTTATTTTTTCTCTTTTGATGATATTAGATTGGTCAGTCAGTCCAAGTATTATCAGCTCAATTTATCCTTTATAAAACCCTCCTCAACCATTGATTTTACCTAAATACATTATTTCATTAGGGATTGCAAAGTGGTTATTTTATAATTCTATCATTACTTTGCATTTATTAGCTTCTACAAAGAACTTTTCCCTAGCAGCAACTCTTTGGTGAATCTGAAAAACAGTTTTTAAGGAAAAGTAGAATAAATGCTTAATTCCTTCCTTTACTTATCAATTTTCAGATTAATTTATCAATTTTTGTGAACTAGCTTTTGAGGGGAGAGAGAAATATTATTAAGGACTCGTGGGTTTTTATATATTTGAAGTGTTTCAATTCATTGTAGTTGTTATTTTTTGGCCAGTAGGAGCCCCTCTCAAATTGGCACCTACATACTACTTTATAATTTATAAAATACTTAACATACATTAGTCATTGGAAACTCAAAAACAACCCTGTGAAGGTGTTATTACCTAGTTTTACAAATGAGAAATCTAGATCATATAGCTCGAACCACGACTTGACATCTATTGCTCTTTCCATTACAAATAATAACAGTTGAGAGAATGGGTGTTAGAGGTGACTCAAATTCTTTTCCTGTTTTTCTCTACTCTAGTTTTGAGATTGAACAGCAAATACCTTTAACCACTGGGAATACGATATTAAGCAATATCTACTTTAGAAGACATTATTTGTAGCAAACACTGTTGATAATACTGTAACTTAGTAAATAGCCTCTCTCAACTTTGCTTGTGAAGCATTTCAATTTTGATTACTCTGTATGGGATCTGCTGCTCAGATGTGTGTCATTTTATGGTCTGTCCATGTCTGGGGAGCTCACATCACACGCTGCCTAGTGTTTTTAATTCAGAAGTTCTTCTAAAAGAAACCTTAGTCTCTTCTATTCCAGCCCTAGTTTTAATAGCATAAGCTATTTCCTTCTTATATAGCTTTGTGGGCATAGTAATAAAATAAATACCACAAAATCACTGATGAGATGAAAATTGAGCTCCCTGCTTCTGTGCAGCCATGTAGGTAAAACAGTAATTGGCTCTGATAATAACTTTTGTTCTTACAAACCAAAGTCTAAATGAGAGTCACATTTGATATATATATCTGCTTGTAATTACTATCAAAAGGAGAGAATACAAAGTTTAGATTGTTTAGTGACTCAAGATAGATTAAATAAATTGCTATCTTTTCTTGACCAATTTAAGAAAAATTTCTGAAATTATTTCTTATATTTATCTTACTATTGGTAAAAAATGATCATCTTCTAGAGCATGCTTTTCTGCTTAATGGAATGATTAATTTTATTTTCATTTTTGAAATCTATAATTGATTTTCTTGAACAACCTTATTACTGGGTCCGATAGTACAGCTTATGCTTGTAAGTATTTTCCCATACATCTCTATAGATGGTTTATAAAATAAATTTAGGTTTTGAATGTATTCAGTAGTAATTGTCAGTAAAGCCATTTGATGTGTTAGTATTATTTAAATATAGATGCCTTTGAAATGTTTGTTGAAAAGGAAAATTAAATCATGTGCTATATATTATTATTTTGGTATATACATGCTTTGGTGCCAAAATATTAAATATGAGACTATTAATCATTTTAAAGGACCTTTCCCATTGGTTGGGAAGCCAACAATAAAGAATTGATATTACAACTATCATTTCTGTTAAATTTCTAGTTACATACAGATTTCTTTCAGAAATATATGTATCTAGTACCACAGAAATAGGCAAACATAACTGAATTTTAAGGCCAGTTTTAATTGTGGTTCTGTGTTTGGTCATTTCCTCCCTACATCAGTCCTATAACCACACAAAGTTGATGGAACATAATAAAACTAAGAACACTGCTATGGTCCACTGAGCCAATGATCCCAGAATTAAAAAGTTCTAACAAAGCTTAGACATGACAGATGAAGCTATTACCATCAATTCTGTATCCAGAATACACATTTTAAAAGCACCCTAATTACAGAAACCACCAGTCAATATAATACATATTAGCAATTTCCCGATCCTTGGTAGAATGGAAATTATTCTGAAAGTTTAATTAAGAAGGAAAAAATTATGTTCAGGTATTAATTTCAATAAAAGAGGCGCTTGGCTTCCACACAAAAATCCCAGAGTAGTGCTGTGAGTGTGGTTTACCCACAGAAGGAAAGCCATTTATAATTAGGCACTACATTACTTTTGTCACCATGTACATGTATCTCAAGGAGAAGGGAATAGACATATCTTGTTTGCAGCCTGTGTCCCTGTGTGGTTTAAATAAAGTGGACAGTTGAGGGCAGTTATTTGGAGATTTGGTTTAAAAATGCTATTTAAAAAATAAAGGGAAGGTTGGAGAATATGTTAAGAGATAGTTTATCTAGTCTTATCTGTGCTTATCTAGCATGCATTCTGTAGATATTTTTGTAGCCTTCTTCACTTTGACCTTAGACATAGGCCATTTATGACTGCTTATGAGCAAAGAAATAGCTGAATCATGAACTCATCTGTCTGGTTCTTACAACCATTTTAACAATTGCATCAGATCACCCTTAGAACCATGACACTTAATTGAAAGAAAATCAGTTTTTAAGTTGCTCATAATATCTCCAACCTCCTTTACAAAATATATTGTATGATTCCATTTATATAAAATGTCTGGAATAGATATATCAGTAGAGACAGAAAGTAAATTAGTGGGTTGCCTGGAGCTAGGGGGAGGGGGGAACAGAGAGTGATTGCTAATGAATATAAGGTCTCATTTTGGGGTGATGAAAATGTTCTGGAAGTAAATAGTAGTGGTAGTACATTTGTGAATATACTGAAAACCATTGAATTACACACTTTTAAAGGGGTGATTTTAATGATATGTGAATTATATCACAATAAAAAAGTCACAAAAGACTTCAGAAATTATGAGTAATATCATATTCCCTAAATGCCAAATTATCTTTTAACCTCAAATCACAGAATGCCAAAGCTCTGGGATAATTCCTCAAGAGAACATGAAGTCTAACTGCCACCTTTTGCAAATAAAGAAAGAAACCAACTTCCAGAGAGGTTCAGTGACTTACCCAAGGTCACAGGGTAGAACTGGAACCTCGGTGTCCTGACACCTATCCAGTGCCCCTTCCCACCACCACTGTGCAGCCCACTCTTATAGTTTATTTTTAAGCATCTCAGTAGTAACTAATTTGAATTATTTAAAATGGAGAATAAGTGTTTCAAACAAGATGCTTTTATTTTTTCTAATGAAAGCACTAATTATTCTTATAGAGAGCAAAAATCTCCATGAAGAAGTAGATCAATTTGTTGTGGTAAATTTATCAGGTCCAAACTGAGATTTACCTGTAAATGTCCCTAGAGGAAAGTGGCCACATTAACAGACCAAGAGAGCCCTCTACCTGTGCATTTGTAGTATAGATTTCATTGACAAAATCTTTGACCTGGAAAGCTAAAAATAAATCAAGACCAGGTATTCCAGTCCTTTGTCCACCTTGGTTGGCTTCTAGCATTATTTTTGAGAAAATGAATGGTGTCTGAGATGTATTTGTGTGTGCAATAGGATACATAAAGGAAAATCTGCAGAAAGTTCTTTTTCTGTAAATAAAAGGGACCAATTAGCAGCCTAAATAAAAGATCGAAATATATTTTTTCCAGTGAGAATTACATTAAAATAATTATTGTCAAAGAACTTTATACTCCTTTGAGGATATAAAATGTTAGTAAGCATTTTTGTTCATCCGGAATGAAAGTTTCATTGTTTCTTTGTTTCAGCGAAAGATAGGGTTGAATGTAAAAATCATGCAGGATCCTGAAAACGTCTACCACAGAGCTGCTGTAAATGCGAACTATGGAATCAGTTTGCCATATATTAAACAGAGAAAAGCATGTGTAAGTAATGAATTATTTTAATAAGATCTTAATATTTTTAAGAATTAAAAGTCATTTATTAGTAATGTAAGATAGAATGTAGATTTTAAGTAAAGATTGTGATCCTTTTGTCCTTGAAATTTTTTAGAGATGAAATAGAATGGCTTTCATTCTGTTTATAATTAGAGATGATTAAGAAAATATAAACCTATTTTAAATAATCTATTTGTAGCTCATTCAAATTTTGTTATTTTGTTTGATATTCCTGAATAATCTAGGACCATAATTTTAACAAGGAAAAAATAATTTACCAACAAAAAATTAATAGAGAAATTTTAAATATTTTATTTCTTTGATGGTAGGCTTACCACTAGAAAAATCAAAAGAAAACAATAGCACAGTATCCACTTCAATGGTATATGCTCACATAATATGCAGATATTTAAGAATATTATTCTAAACCTGAAGCAAGCAGGGACTAATCCTTTATGTCAGCAAAATAATGAGAGGGAAAAATAATGAAATGTAGATTTGCATTAAGGGATCTCAGAGCCTGTGCCTGTCTTTGCCATTGACTTCCTGCTACAGTGTCCCAAAGCAAGGATTGTACCCGTTCTGTATTGTGGGGTTTTCTTAAGAGAGTTAAGGGTAGTGCTTCATTTTAACTGGGAAATTATTTAATTTGAAATCATTTGTAATACTGAAAACAATTACTGAGATGACATCTATACATTGTTTAATCCATTTTTAACCTCTAGCTTCTCTCAAAAGCTCTTAAATGTATACTTTTGTGAAATCAAAACTAAAACTAAGATTAATTTTAGGATTAAATTGCAAAGCCATTTCTAACTAGTATAATAGTCTCATAGATTCATCTTTCAAATTTCCTATATAGACACTTTGAACTGCCTACTTTATTCATGTAACCCTGAAATATATTTTCAGTTTCCTTATGTGTGCTTTATGTTACACTAACAAGTTTGTTTTAAGAGCACTTTATCATAGAAATACTTTAATAGCCTAAGAAATAACCAGAAAGTTAGATATTTTTATTTCTGCTGAAACTTTATTTAAAATGTCACTGTGAATAATGTGAAAGGGTTTTTATCTGTTTCCCATGAGCCCAAAGCACTTGAAATAAAAATATTATTTCTCTGGCTATACAGACAGAAGCAGATTTCTCTTTTGTTGTTGTTGGTTTTCCTCTTCAATTTAGAATTAATATTGGCTTAGCCGGCAGAGTGCTGAGGCTTTATAGCCCAAGGCAACTGCTGCATTTCATGCAAACTTTCTCTGATGAGCATGGAAGTTTTAAAAGGTATACCTCCAGATTTAGAGAGGATTATGCCTTGCTTTGTGAATCTGAGTGAAGATTCAGATTTAAATAGGAAATTCAAAATTACATCCAGAATTTGGGGCAGAATTTTAGTCATTTATTGTATTTTTTCTAATTTCCAAATAGAATGAGTACCTTGTATATTGTATCCATGTACTATGAGCAAAAAGGATTTGGGAAAGTACTTTGCCTTCTATGACGTATAGATAATATATACTCATTTACTGTATTAAAGATCCTTTTTTTTCTTTCATAAAACTTGACTCCAGAGCAATTTAAAATTGGATATACATCATACATATTTTGCTCAAACTGCCTTTTGATCAAAATAGTCAATTGACTCTATCATTTTATGTTGATATAGATATATGATGGTATTAACTGAAAAACACAGTATTTTCATTTGGGATTTATAAAACAGAAGCGTTGTACAGAAAGTCCTGTGAGAGAAGTATTCAGGTATTTCATTTTAAACAATCGTGTAGAACATTTGGGGATAAATACAATTGTGATTTACCACTTACAAATATGTTTTCTAAGCACTTACCCAAACTGAAGCAGTATGTCTAGCATTATGATGTATGATTAATCAGAAAAGCAGTATCAAGGCTAATTGTTTCAGAACTACTCTAAACACTCAAAGAAGATTATTATTTGGCTGCTGAGGGCCATGTGTTTCCTTACTTCTTATGAAACTTGATCAGCTTGTCAAAAGCCTGTAAATAATCGTAGGCATTTTTGACAGAGCAAATTTGAATATGTAGCCAATTTACATTATTAGTTCCCTAGAAGCTCATATTTTCTCCATCTTAGGAATTGTATCCTTCCGGATAATAAGCAACTGATGAGAGGATTTTGGTGCATTGAAAACACATATAATCCTCACCACACACCCTCATATCACAAAACTGACCTCAGAATTCTATATCCTATGACTCTGTTATGTGAAATCAATTTGTAAAAAAAAATATTAAAAGTGAAACTCACTGATGATTTTTTTCAGTATCTTAAATCTGCCAAATAGTAACAAACAACCCTCTAACATGTTTTCGAGTATGTCCTTATAGATATTCAGAGGCAAGAAGAAATCCCTGGTACTGTTGACATTTACTCACTGACATCTAGTTCCAGTTAGACTTTATAATGCAACACATTAAAAGATCTACAGAAAATTTGACTTTGATTTATCTTTTTTAAAATAAAAAGGGTTTCTTAAAAGGCTTGAAACATGTATCTGTTAGCATGAATTTTAAAAGAACGATTATGAATGCATAACAAAATAGCCAAACAAAACATTGCTTTGAATTGCTGCACAAATAACTCTGATTATAACTGTTATGACCTAGAAAAGAATCATAAAAACATTTTTCTTTTTAGCAAGATATGAGTTGCTGTAGAATTATACCAGTTCTTTGGTCCCACTTTCCAAATAAATAAATATATAATGCAATGTAAACTTAGAACCTTTTATTTATTCATGAGGTTGAATTTAATACTATTATGATTTCTAGATTTTATGAGTCATATGTTATGCAGTGTTTTCCACTAACTTAGTTGGGTAGCAACTACACTTCACAAATCATAGATTCCTTCTTTACTGTTTCACTTGCGGTGTACATAGTAATCTCTCTCTCACTGAAAGCATATTCATTTCTGAAATGATAAAGTAATGGAAAGTGAGGCAATTGTGTTAATGTCAAATGATTAGAAGAAGCACCAGAAGTAAGGGGTGGGAGTAAGGGGGTGGTGGAGAAAAAAGGATGATTTCAAAACATGATTGTGTTTTAAGCCCATGCATATGGCCACAATTACAGTCACAACATAATTTGGCAACGGTAGCAGAATTAGATTTAAACAAATTGATGTTACACTGCAGTAATTCAGAATGAGCTTGTTGCATTTATAAACCATAACAAGAAGCAGAGTGAATTAATAAACCCTTCTTGTCACTAAAAATAAAAAAGGGAATAATTGCTGAGATGGAGTTAACTTAACAGATGACTATAGTCAGCATCCTTTCAGCCTAGATATGGGAAAGTGAAGGTCACCCCCATCTCAGATGACAAAGAGGGAACATTTTGTTGGTAAACAAATTAATCTTTTGAAAGGTCGCCATTTGTTTTAAGTTTTTATCCAGTTCTTGTCATCTGGAATCAGAGATTGACTGTCATTCCACTAGGCAGGGGTGCAGTTGAAGCAGACAAAGCTGCTTCTGTACATATCAGCATTCCTTGACAAAACTCAGTGCCTGATTGTGATGCTATGGGCTGCTGGTTTACAGCTGTCTCCGGACAAGAATGGAGGCCCACCCCTGAATTCCAATAAGATGGGCCTGCATATTCCGCCTGCTGTAAGCTGGCCCTCTGCCCACAAGTAAAATGTATTGTAGTTCAAGCCAGCAATTATCTCCTTTACTTCCTTCTGTGCTGCTTCTGTTCCCTTTTTCCAAAAACAGATGTGGGTATTCACTCAAGTTCTGCATCTATTCTTTCTCACACCTGCCGGGGCAGAATTTTGACAGAGGTAGAGTTTGAGGGAGCCAGCAGACAACAATCAGATGTAATTTCTTTGAGAGCAGTTTAAAAAGAAAACGTTGATTTTTCAGGAAATGTGGAGTCAGCATCTTGGTCCCCCTCCTTTTTCCCAGGAGCATTTGGTAAATTAAATTAGTTGAACAAAAGGAAATAGCTTTAAAGACATTCTGAAATGCCATATCCTATTTATGACACACAGTCATTACCCAAGGACTGCGATGGCATGCACAACATCCTCACTTCTGTCATTTAAAGAGAGCTTTCTCTTCAGGTTGCTTAGAAAGAGTTCTCAAAAAAGCAGTGACTTTTCATGTGCTTTCTGATTCACAGCCTATAAAATGTATTCCCACCAATAGGTCAGTGGTGGTGGCAGCGGAGGTAGTCGTGCAGTGCCTTTGTATGTTGTTGCTATTCAGAATTTCAATTCTGCATTGGTTTGGAGTAATGGGAAAGCTGAGGAAAGTGATGTGACGTTGGCTGGTGCATGGCTCTCTCACAAAAGCCCGTTGCTCTGGGAGTCAGGAGAGGCAATGAGAGGCTTCTGTACTCGCATCAGATAGCGTTCATAAAAAATCTAGCTGTAGTGAGTTCTCTAACTTCTCTAGGATGCTGTGTTTCTTGACTTTCTGTACTAAAAGATCCTCCATGCACTTCCAAATCAACCCTATGTTGAAAAGCGCTTTAGAACTTAGCATAGTGATTTCGGGTCAGACTGCCTTGTGTGAATCCTTGCTAGATAGGGGACCTCCCAGAAATAGCCTCCATTTCCTCATGTAAAATGTCCATAATAAGGGTATCTATCTCATAGGATTGTGTTTAAATGAGATAATTCAAAGCACTTAGCAAAGGTCCTGGTACAAAGAAGTGCTCTGAAAAATATTAGTTATTACTATTGGCAATTCTCACATATTGTATTGTGCCATTGTTTTATACTGTCATTTAAAATATATTATTCTTGGGCTCTGGGGAGGGAGCCAGAATATTGCTGAGGTCCTCTCCAGGGATACTATTTAATATTTTATATGATTATGCCTTCTTTCCAAAGATATGAGGATAGGGACCTCGTTGTCTGTTCTGTTTGTCTGTTTTTCAAATCCTCCACTGCACCAAGCAGTGTTTTACACATAATAGGTACTAAGGAGAGGACTAATTTGCCCCCTCCTCCATCCAGTCTCTGCTCTGAAGCTATATAGCCTGATGTCAAGTCTTGAAGTGAAGTAATGATTTTGCCTGCCCCTGGTGGGCCTGGTTGCACAGGGCATCCTCCCACTGGGCCATCTCATAGGATTTACCACTACTGCATTCTTGTTACAGCCTTGCCACTAACTAACTAGCTATTTCAAGGAGCAAGTTACTCTACCTTGCCCATTCTCATTTTTCTGGTTTATACATGGGGGAAACTAGATGGGGAGGCAATCTGGTGTGGTGGGAAGGATTTGGAGCCAAGTAGATCAGAGTTTGGGTCCTATCTGCTATTTTCCAGTTGTTGAGCCCTAAGTAGGCAAATTAACATTTCAGGTCCTTAGTTTTCTTTTCTGTAAACTCAGGATAATGATGCTTACTAGACAAGGGTGTTAAGGGGATTGCAGATAACATGTTAATATTGCTGGCACATAGTAGGTGCCTAATAAGATTCTTGCCTTTCTGAAAAATGAATTAATATTTAAAATCTCGTACTTCCTTCTCCCTTATTTATACCTGTGCTTTCAGGAAAAATCTGATTCGATTCCTTTCACACTCTAGTGTAAATGAGTGATTGGGTTTAATGCTCAGGTTGTCAAATTGTGGCAGAGAACTCCAGTGAGTTTCAGAAGGGTTGTAAGCATTTAATTTGCATTTAATTTTTATAGTAAATGTTAAGTTATTTTAAGTAAAATATAATTAAAGATGCTAAATTTTAATGCATTAGATCATCAGTGGGTTAATTTATGCTGTCAGGTTTACTCTGAGTGTGTGTGTGTACATTTGAATTTTCTATAAAGGTGGTTTTTATTAGATAGAGTGTAGCTTTGTACTAGTCATGTTTTGAAATTCAGATCTGCTCGTACACACTTCTATAATCATACAAATAAATAAGCAAAGATTAAATGAGCTAATACATGGAAAGGTCTTAAATAGTTCTTGGCTTCTATTAATCATTCAATAAACATTAACTGGTATTAGTATTAGAATACCTGTGTACTACCATCAATTAAAAGCCAGGCAAGTCCTCTGGTGCATACTTTTGGCACAGCATAATAATTAACTGTAGAGTTACAATAATATATGTTACATTATGATAATATAGCAGTACAGATATTTTCGTTGCTTGATTTAAGTTTGGGGTAGTTCTCACATGATTTGAAATAAGCTGTAGAATCTTTGTTTGACAGTACAGGTTGCAATGTTACTTTGTTTGCAACTGCAGATAAAAGTCAACAATAAAGCATTATCTCAAAATTTGGACTCAAAGTACAAAATGAAATCAGATGGTTTTGAAACTCTGAGTGAATATCTGAAAGAGAAAGATGCTGAAATACTTGAAAAGAAATTTAAGTAGGAAGTGATGGAACATCTTAAAATGTATTGAAAAGTATTTTTGGTCACCCAGCCCTTCAATAATAATAGCATTTATTAAGTTTGCCACTGTGCTTTATGTACACTATCTTATTGAACCCCTACACCTATAAAATAGGTGCCATTTTTACAACCATTTTACAGATGAGGAAACAGACAAAGATTAAGCTACTTGCCTAAGGTTATGCAGTGAGTAAGGGGAGTCAGGATTCAAATTAATTATGAAATCTGTTTTTCAAATCTTTCCTCATTGACTACTTACCAACTAATCCTTAATTATTAAGGAACATGAGCAGTTGTTAGATATTGTTAGTGATTCTATTTTGAAACAAAAATTCCTATTATTTTTTAAAGCTTCTGGATCATTTTAATTGAAGAAAATCCTAAGATTATAAGTGCCATAACAAATTGTTAGCCATTTGAAATTATTTATGTGTTCATGCCTGGATTTTCTCCATCTTGTTCAGGCAAAATAAAATACATAAATAAATCGTATGCTGTGATGGATGTAAGACCAAAGTTATTATTTGTAACTCTTGATTTCATAATTTGCCTTCATCAAAACAGCCTCATTGTTTCTAGTGTTGATTTATAGTTATATAACTAGAAATATATAAATATGCTTATATAATAAATATATGACATAAATATTTATATAGTAAATATATAATATAAATATATGCTATAATATATTTATATGATAAATATATACATATACTATATGTTTATATTATTTATATATAAAAATAAACATATAAAATTATACTAAATTCTTATAAAACTTGCATCTATGTTTGCATTTGAAAAACAGGTTCTACTGATGGAAATAAATTTGAAAACCTTTGGCATAGAGTATTAGCTCTCCCATGAGTATTTACTTTTTAACAAGAGCAAATCCTCTATTTAATTAAAACAAAGGAGTTAGGCTCTATTAAGGGATTTCAAGCATGAGTAGACAGAGAAAAGAAGAATTTGGGGGATCCAGGAAGAGAGCCTTTGCACTGCTCTGAAATCATTCCAGGTCAGCAGCCACCTGCTAAAAGGACCAGGCCTGCTCCCTTGTATGATTCACTTTTCACTTTGCGGCTTTTCACTTTGTGGCTTGGGCTTTGGACTTGAGTATTTGTTTGACTCCATACTAAGAAATAGTGTTTCGGCCGGGCGTGATGGCTCACGCCTGTAATCCTAGCACTCTGGGAGGCCAAGGCGGGCGGATCTCTCAAGGTCAGGAGTTCGAAACCAGCCTGA